>CAOJCQ010380716.1:0-11180 GCA_948356215.1 Stillingia texana | reverse complement strand
ACTCTAGGATCACAATTAATCATTCTTTCATCATAGAAAATCTCAAACTAGAAGTTCACACCCGGGTATCAACACCTATTCAAGTCGAAATTCCAAAATACTTTAGAAAAAACGCTAAGTATATTAAGGACTTATTCAAGTCAGAACTCCAAAATACCTTAGCAAAAAATGTCATGTATTCCAGGACCTATTCAGGTCAGGAATCCAAATACTTGAACAAAAGTGCTAAATATCTTAAGGACCTATTAAGGTCGGAATTATAAAATACTTTAGCGAAAATGCTAAGTATTTTAATACAGAAAAACGCTAAGTATTCCAAAATGACACCAAAACTTACAAAAATACAGGAAAGCCAGAAAGAGCAAGTAAAAAGCAAAGAGCAAAAGCTATGTTTCAGTTCATGTTCTAAAAGGCCGACCAAACATATCCGCACTGACGTACTAAGCAAAATACAAAGTGAAAACAAAAAGAAAAACTATACATTTACATTTGTCAAAAAATTGTTTGTTAAGATCATGTACACCAGAGTGTGAGGCCTGACGACTGGTTTTATCCACCGTATTGGGAAGATGAGGATCAGCTTCTCTCTCATCGGGGATCAACTCCTCATCAGCTTTCACATCCAATATGAAGTCAAAATTGACTTCAAAGACTTTCTGCTTAGCTACCGCATTGAATTTTAGCTGAAAATTGACCAGCTCATCCGCGGATTCCTTGATCAAAGAATTCTCCTGATCTTTGAGGGCTTTATCTTTCGACTCTTGCATTTCCTATAGCTCTTTGTTCTTTGCAGCCCTAACATCTTCAAGCTCCCTATCCAATTGGCTTACCCGAGCTTGTGCAGCTTCTAGATTGGACTTATATTTCCTGACCAGAGTCTTCACCTCTTTCAGCTCCATATTTGATTGTGTCAACTCAGAGACCCCCTTCTGCATGGCATTCCCAAGCGCAACCACTCGAGTCCATATGGTGGAAACCTCATTTGCCACCTTTTCCACTTCATCAGTCCGGTCGGCCGGTCATCTACTTAGTTGTGTACTGAAATGTTCAGCCCATTTCAGTACACTGGTTAAATGGTTAACACCTGCAAAATAAGGGAAGTATCAGATAGAGAATAAATGCAAAACAATGAATATAAAAAAGAGACCTCAAAAGAGAACTTACCATTAGTAAAGTGTCGAACCCGATGACCCCAATCTCATGGAAATTGGGGAAATTATCCAGCAATGCCGAGTAGCTGGGTAGCTGGAGTTGTTCCATCAGGTGCTTGGTGATCGACAGATAGCACATTGATGATTTCCACGGTCCAAAATATTTCTCGGCGGCCTTCGAGAAGCTGGGGGACTTGAAGGGATCCTAGGTAGGCTATTTCATCTTCTAAACATGTTGGGTCGATGAAGGTACTGCGTCTAGCTCCTCTTCGATCAGAAGTGACAAGTCGGCTCCCACTTCAATCTTTGACCCAATCCCATGTTTTACCTCTGCCATGTTGTCGGAACTAGAGATCGCCCTCTTCCTCTTGCCCTGATCCAAGGCTCACTTTACATGGATAAGTCCTCCAGCTCTCTTTGCGCCTCATTCATGCATTTACAGCTCTAATTCCCTCTTTTGAGCCTTCTCAAACGTGGTTCCGAACTCATACTTTGCTCTAAAAAAGAAAATCAAATGTTAAATAGGAAATTGTAAAAAAACAGAGAGAAAGAGCAGGCAGATCGGACAACATACCTGCAAGGCTCATTGTCACCCCATTCGCCCATTCAATAGCATCCATGTAGGATAGCGAGCCCTGCCTAGCTTTTTTCAAGAGGATGTTTATGTCCCCTTCATACCTCAGAAGCTTTTGGGCATAGTTCTTATGGGGTTTTATAATTGGGTTCCTAACCAGAGGAAATCGATCCCACTTATCTGATTGAGCAACGAAAAGTAATAAACATCAAAGCCTTTATTGGAATCATGAGTTTTAAAAAGTTTGAAACCGTTCGGAAGGTAAAATTACATAAATTATTTTTTAAAGAAATGAAGTAAAAGAAGCTGAACATGTTAGCAAAAGGGATTATTGAACATTTATGGCACAAAAATTGGAAGCAAGTCAACAAAAGCCAACTGTTAGGCAAGATATGGTTCGGGTTTATATTATATTCCCTTAGCACTTTTGACATGAAAAGGCTAAAGGGAAGTCGTGTCCCATACTCTAAGGACCTCAGGAAGATGATAAAATAGTCCTCGTGAGGCCCATGAGTATGGGTCATAGATGGATAGGGTGCTAGAAGGTATACATGATTGGAAATATGGTATTTACGCTGAAGGACAGAGATATCATCCGCCAGGATTTTTGAAGGACAAATATAGGGTTCACAAGTCCTGTACATTGCAGCGACCAATCCCATGTCACTCTTAGGATCAAGAGTGTCCATTCTCTCATCCACATTGGAATTAGGGTCATCACCCTCGTTTTCAAAGGTGAAATTGTCTATATCTGCCGCTACCGATTCTTCAGCGACGTTTAGCTGCACGTACCACCGACGGGGAGCGAGCTTGCTGGATGCCATTTATTCAAGAGAAGAAGAAAAAAGAAGAAGACAAAACTAGACTTACGCAGAAGAAAGGCACAAATATTCTTGAATGGAAGAAATTGAAAAAGGGAGTAGCAAATAAAGAAGAGTATGTAAATGGAAGAAAGAGAAACAAACCTGTTTATGAAGGCGTAGATGCGAGAAATGATATGTCTGCAGTTAATGATATTGCACGGGATACGAAGCGTCAGAAGAGTATCGAAGAGCCTCACTTTCCTGACTGGATCACAACTGTTTAACTAAAGTTAAACCCGGTAGGAGGGGGGACAAATGATAACACATACTTTATCATAATAAGGCTTAATTAGGCCCAGGCCCAAGATATTTGGTTAAAGCCCAGCTCATATGACTCAGTCGGGTCATTGTCTGGGTTCCCTGACATGACCTAAACTGACCCGACTACTAGCTGTCTCATCCGGGACCAACAGGACACATACCTCTATTCCCGAATCCGCCGTTGTTCTGCTTACAACCTATAAATAGAGGTATCTCTCTCATTTACAAGGTACGCACTCCGTTTCTATACGGTTGGGTTTAGTTTCTCTTCCCTCTGAGTACTAACTTAAGTATTGGAGTATAATCTTTGACCCTCACTGAAGCATAGTTCTTTTGTTTTGCTGGTCAAATCCGATCGGTCCTTCCCTCAACATTATTTGGATCTCGCTTAGAAACGCTCAGACTTATCACTTATAATACCTCATTTATAATTTCAAACATTTCTTACATTTAAAAGGAAAAAAAAAATTGACTATCAAGCTCGTAGATCAACCGGTATAGGACCGCTATAGCTTAATCAGAGATCTCGAAATTAAGCTTCTAGATACGAGCTGTGTGAAATATTTAGTGGTGTCCGCTGGAAAAACAATTGTTTTGAAGCAAAATAGTTAATGGAAATTGCATTTAGATGATATGCAAATAAAGGAAATCAAAATGAAAATTCATTTCTCCGGTGCTAAAGAGTGGGAGAACAGTTTGTTCAAATTCTTTACATCCTCGATCAATTTTGGAAAATCCTCATATCCAGATGGAAAAACTTATCCTCAAAACAGCTTTTTTTGTCATATTTAGTGCACAGATGATGTTTGCATTAATGCCCTTCAACATTAGTAGTTTCAAATGAGCATATCGGTATTATTCTTCTTCAACTAATGAGAAAAAGGTGTAGGCATGTAATAATAGCTAAAGTTTTAAAAGAATTAGAATGCAAAATATAAATCACGCACAATAGACATCACTGATTTAAAGAAACATAACATGCTCGCATTATATAAATAGTCTTACATGGCGTACGCCTTTTCTCTCTCCCAAAACTTACATTACAAATTTATAGCCTCAAAATTGCACTATGTGATAAATCTAAAACTCGCGAAGACCAAAAGGCTCAGGTATCAATTTTGTCTGCTTATGGTATACATGTTTATTACCACACATGTATGTGAATGAAGCAAGGCAGCCAAAAATTCAAATGGTATAGAATGTTAATTAAGCAGCCAGTTTCTGTGAAGTAATAGCACCCAAATGTTTGAGGTGTAAAGCAGCCAACAGACCTTGCCAAGTTTCCACAGGTCCCCCGCCCATTTGAAAGTCGACGAGTTTCTTTTGTTTCCTGTAGTAATCTTCCAATGCCTTACCCTGAGAGAGAACAAAACAGAACCAATTAGCAAATTTTCAACCAATAGAAATGCTAAAAAGCTTATTCAACCACACGCAAAGGAGACTAGAAAAATGAACTAGCAGTTCTTTCAAGCAGCATATCACTTATTACCATTGCATTCCAAGAAAAATAACTCTTAACGTTGAGGAAAGTGAAAAGATTCCAAGTTTACTACTAGTTCATACAGTAACACAAGGGTATGAAATCACTAATGAAGTGGCAACGGTTCACAGAAACATTAAGGAAAAAATATGTCAGAGATGCTTATATCTAATACCATATATCACAATACTAAGAGAGCTTAGCTTTATACTTTATATAATAATACCAAAACCATCTTTTCTCCATTAGGAGCTTATTTCTCAAAGGACAAAAATATCAACATGTCAGGAGCTAAAGTTTATGACAAACAAGGGAATGTTGCATCAACAATATCAATGAGCATACTCAGAAACAATCTTTATTAACACTCCTGCATATTACGTACTAATATTCAGCACCTCTTCTGCATATATGCGGAACTTTTCCTTTAATGCAGCCCCGGAATCAGCAACCAAAAGAAGCAGAGCTTCCCACAGTAAGAAGATCCCTCTTCACCAAGTTTTCTTCAGTTTGTTTGAAATTCACAACTAGATCAATATCAGCAATTTGATCAAGAATTTCCTGCAAGAAAATCTTATCATTTTTAGTAGAGCAGACAAACCACTATTACACAGTTTTAATAAGCAAGACATATGATATAGATCACTTCCTGATACAAACACTGTCATTTTTCACCCGTCTCAAAATTATAGGACATTTTAAGAGTATTCATAACTTACCCTTATCTAATTTGCTTGGTTATCAACAAATATTAAATATTTTCTCACATCTTTCCCGTATGTCCCAATATAAGGATAAATGAGCAAAATTAGACACAGTTTACATACTCCCAATAAAATTAATTATGTTTTCTTAATAAGTGTCAAATGGAAAGTGTTCTAATTAACAAGATACATAAGCATACAAATGCAATGATCAAAAAACCAATGATACATATATCTTCAAACCTTTTTCGAGGAATACCATCCAAAATGAAGCCACTTTCTCCTCTGCAATAGCCCTCTTCAAGCCTCTTTGACAACAACCCGAAAATTACTTCCTCTGGCACTAACTTTCCTTCATTCACAGCATTTGCTATCTAAATTGGGAAATAATCAAACTCATATTAATTTGATGATAGAAAAATTTTAAATACATAAAAAAAAAAATCAAAACTTAAGAAAATAAATAAAATTAAACCTGTTTGTAGAGACATGAACGAGGGTTAAGTTCTTGGCGAAGGAGAGTACCCATGGAAATGTGAGGAACTTTAAGAAGCTTAGAAAGCTTCTCGGCGTACTCGTGCTTTTTAGCTTCTGGATCACCTATGAACAACCACTGCACTCCTCTTTCCCAATCAGACACCGCAGCAGTGTCCAGCATCGGTTCCGGCAACCGCCGAGAATCGCGAATTTCTTCGTCGGCATCAGAATAGTAGTATTCGTTATAGTCATAATCGTATTGGATTGCCACCGCCGCCTATCCGTAGGCACGGTGGTTCATTCGGCGAGCCAATCCACAAAGCGACGGCGACTAACCCCAGTCGGCTCAGACCAGCCATGGTGGCGGCTACAGAAAGAAGAAGAATTGCGGTGCAGTAAGTGAAAGTGGTTTTGTGGAGGGGTGGTTTTGTGGAGGGAAAACGAGGTTTTAACCTGGCGCGCTTTTTCCTTGGTTTGGTTTATAGAGTAGGTTAAGAAATATAATACCCTATAATATTTTAGAAATAAAATGGTTTGAAAAGTTAATTTATTAATTTAATTTATAAATGATTAAATTAAATATATTATAAATTATAGAATTTAAATAATACAAGTATTAAAAAATTGTGCCCATTAAATATCGGTGAATTATATATATTAAAAAAAACATGAAACACGCCTAATACAAAAATGACACTAGATAACCTTACAATTACGACAGTGCCACTATGTCGACATGACACACGCCTTCTTGACTTTGATTGGTTGAGGCATGTTAAATCTCAAAGTTAGTGTCGGGTGTACGGTAAAGCTTGTCGTATACGATTTTACCTCTCTGACAAATAAAAAATGGGAAGCCATATTTTCTAGACATTTGGAATGTAGGCGTCCAAAAGGCGTGGGTAGTTGATCTCCTCAAATCATGACACGTGTATACAAACTTAGTCGATGAATTTTTAAGAAAATAAAAACTATTCTCATATAAAATAACCAATGGACATTGAATTAGGGTGGCTATTGATTTATAATTACGTCAATATGATCAGATTTAAATCGCTTAATTTTATCGTAATAAAATTTTAATTTTAAATTTTATTTTATAAATTTATTAATAAAGTTCAAAAATTTATTTTTTACTTGTTAGGGATCAATTTCGGTTTTATGATTTTATTAATAAATAAAATTGGATTAGTGATTGATTTATGGATAAATCAGTCCGACCGATCAATCTGGTCCGATTTTGATAACACTGAAAATAACTATATCATACGCACTTTCAACGAAGGTGTTTAAAAAATCAACCCATTAGTTAAAAATAAACCCATTTGGAGTGAACCATTTTATTATAATTAAGAATTTTGATTTTTATATATAGAAATCTAATTAAATTATGGTTAACTAAAATCGAATACGTAATATTTTATATATTTTTACTCTAAATATTATGATATTAAAATATTATAATGAATAAAATATATTAAAATTATTTTTTCATTACTATGCATATTAGATCTTTTAAATTTTGATCCAACCTAAAAATCTGACTCTAACTCATCTAAAAATTGATGATTCAAATTCAATCCAAATTTGAAGTAAATCCGAATGGATGACCCAAAAATCTTAGGATCAAACTTAATTCAAAATCAAAACCCGAAAAATCCACCTAAAAATAGTTGAAACACTATTCAACACGATCCAAACCCATTTGATCCGAATTTTTTCAATTAAATATTTTATGTCATACTTAGTTTTAATTATTAATTATTTTTTATATTCACTTTTTGTTAGATTAATTATCTTTATAATTTTGTAAACTTCTAATAATTTTTTTAATTAAATAAAATAAATTTATTTTTTAATATTAAATTCTTTTACTCAATAATTTTTTTAAAAAAATAATTTCTATCCAATTGTTTTATTAATCATTCATCATGGGTATGCATTTAATTTTTCTGAATATGAAATGAATATAAAATTTCACTTATTTTTGAGTAATAATGTAGTGAAGTCGATATCTAGAAACACTCTACAATATTTGAAAAAAAATGTATATCTTGAAACTTTTTAAGGATATTTACTGATTTTTTTTCTAAAATTCAATATCTCACATCAAATTTATCTTTTGTTAATTTTAGAAAAATTCATTTGAATTTGTTGAAAACAAAGAGAAAGGAAGTGGAAGTTATAAAAACTATGGTTATTTCAATGGTTAAAAAGTTTTAACAATATTGAGACTCTTATAGCATAGTTCTATCATTTATAATAATCTTAGTTCCTTTCTGTAAGATAAAATTTATAAGATATTGTTATAAAAAACTATATGAGGTTGAAACTATTGTAAGTGTGTGTGATGAGGTTAAAAGTAAGTTATTTTATATTTATAAGGAGTGCAGAAATGAGATTCCAAGTTCACCAACATCAGGCAAAAAATTTTTTCGAAATGATTAAGATGCAAGTGAAATCCAAATAAGTTTTTTTTTCTAATTTTCTTCTTTTTTAATGGTCATAAAAATATTTACGTTGTAATTTATATTATAATTAACGTAATAATATATTTAGCTTTTAAATAATTTTGCTATAGAAAGTTTTAGATGATGCTGGTTTAATTATAATATGATCAATTTATAGGACTCTAACCTAAAATTTCGATCTAACTCATTCAAAAAAATTGACTCGATCCAAAAATGATCCGATACCTGGAAAAATCGACAACCAAAAAGAAATTGACTCAAAGTGATCTAAAATCGAACTTGTTCAATCTGACCCATTTATCAGGTCTATATAGATACATGGTTGTTACTAGCATATTAAAATATAACCAAAATTACAATCGTTTATGAGAATTTGTTCTTCTTTTTAAAAATTCATTTATAAATATTATATTTGTTTTTTTAATTTTTAAGTAATTTTGACCCTTCTAACCAACAGTACAATTTGTATAAATTTATTATATTTATATTTAAAATATTTTAATAGTTAATTATGTTTAATCAATCAAAAAAAGTAAATCGATATATAATAACCAAAATGAATGGATTGATTAATAAAATCGTTAATGGATTGGTTAACAATTTCATGAATATCCTTAATGTTTCAACTTCGTATTTGTCAATATTTTGTCACATAGGATCTGTTTGGTTGAGTTTTCACTCCCTACGGTTGTAGGTCCAACAACCCAAATACTAAACTAAAATGTTTGATAAAGACCACCAACCGTTAAATTTAGATGTTTGATAACTCCAAATAAAAGCTAGTGGTTGAAAATCTCAACCGTCGACTTTTTAAATTTATATTAAATGCAGGGTTTTTATGAAAAGTCAATATTCTCAGCTTTTGGTTATTATAAACTGGCGGTTCTATATTTAATATTCAAATTGATATTTTTTTATTTATATTATTATTCATCTATATTAAATATATAACAATATTTTATACAAAATTAATGTAGTAATTTAAAAATTATAAATATAAAATTATTTTTAATTAAATTTATGGTTTATTTTATGCTATTTAAAAAATTAATATATTGATAATATAATTTAAATCTTTTAAATGTTTTTAATATAGTCATTTTATCAATTATGGTTTATTTTGAACCTTTGTTACAAAATGTATTATAATTATTTATAAATCATTAATCACTCATAAATGATTGTTACTGTTAAGACGTGACCATCAACCGTAATGAATGACCGCCACTGATGATCATTAATGCGTGCTATCTAGCCATTCTATATGAATGACAAGTGTACCAATCAAATAGTAAAATGGAATTCTAAGGATTCCAAGTATTGATCCACATGGACATTATAATTTCCTACTATTATCTTAGACAGTTAAATTTGAGAATGAGAGAGAAAATAAAGAAAGTAGTAACTGTGAACGAATTAATTAATCATGATGAAAGCATCCACAAGCCTGAATTAATTATGTGAAATAACAATATTCAAAATGGTAAAGAGTATATATCATCCATATATATCATATGGTAACATGATCAATATGTGAATCAATAAAGATAACAAGTTCAATAAATCAACCCAAGTATCCTACAAGATAATACTATTCATATTAATCTTAATCCCTAACCTAGGAACATCAAGAAAAACATGCATAAGATCCAGACTCGTGAATTCTCCTATCCGAACAAAATTCTAGTCCTAAAACTTAATTAACTAGCCACCGTTAATAATTAATCAAATATTTATCAATATTCTCACTGACAATCATAATTCATAAATAAACAAATGCCTGTAATTAATTAGTCACTGGTAATAATAACAACATTCATTCATTCCATTCAAAAATTAAGCGTTAAGGCTTAAAGAGAATTATTGAATCTGAAAGTAAATCATATAGATAATCCAAGTACAAAGCATATTCAATCTAGAGATTCAAGAACCCCTTTAATATCAAATTTCTACTCCATAGTTAATTCAATAAAACTAAAGAGAAAACAAGTTGAGAACATGTTACAACTTTAATAAAAGAAATTGAATCAATGATTGAAACCCAAATCTCTCGCTAAAGAAATCTTTAATCCTACGTAAAAAGAAATCTTTACCACAAAAACTATAGAGTTTCACATGTGAATCTCTTCAAATCTTGAGGAATTAGTTTGAATATGCTTGAATCTACCTTCTTCTATTGTTGTCTGACTTTTGGTATGGAATTTGGTCAAAAATTAGGGCTAAAAATAGTGTATATGCCCAAACGAACTTTACAGACTTTTAGTAATTTTTGCCTCTACGACATGACATAAGCTTAGGCACACGCTTGTTTTTTCTAAGGCACACGCCCGTGTCTCCTTGAAACTTCTACGTTTTGGGTGTTCATTAAAAACCAAACACATGCCTGTATGTAAATGCATACGCCTGTGTGCACAGTTAAACAAATCCATGCCTTCTGAGGCATGACCTTATGTTTTGGTTGCTTAAGACCAGTAAGTCCTTTGAAACTCACACACCCGTGTCTTAGACAGGCACGCCATGTGATGTCCTGGATACTTAAAATTCATACTTTGGTCCTTCAAACTCCATCCTTTTTTATGCGGCCACGATGGCGCATCATGGAACGATATAGGACAATATGGCATTACCCCAAGGACCGGTGATGAGAGCTAGAGCCAAGAAGTTCAAGGAAGCATTACAAGGCTTCATGGGAACATACTTGGGGGAGATAGGGAAGCCTAGGAACTTGGGAGAAGCAGCGGAGAAGGAATTCAACTTGTTGCACGTTGAAATTTTGGAACAGTGGACTTCACACGGGCGTGCCACACCGAGCACAGGCATGTGCGCATAAAGAAAACGCTGCTGGATGTTTTCTGTAGAAGTCACACGGGCGTGTGACAGCCCAACATGGGCGTGTGCATAATGGATAGCTTGCTGCCTATTTTCTGCCGAAGACACACGGGCATGTAAAGTCATCACACGGGCGTATGAAAGGCCATACACGGGCATATGCAGCCTCACAAGGGCATGTGCATACGCAGATACGTTGCTGCCAGAAATCAGTGAATTCTACATGGGCGTGCTTCTGAGGACACAAGCATGTGGCTGCGATTGAAGGTTTACGGGTTGTTTTTAGTGGAATAGACACGATGTGTCTCAGGGCACATGGGCGTGTGCCTGCACGCAGACAGGATTATTAGGTTAATTTTAAACCTATTAT
>CAOJCQ010376860.1:0-10934 GCA_948356215.1 Stillingia texana | reverse complement strand
GGGAAACTGTAAATATAAATAGTGAAAGTCTCAAACTACATGAATGGAACATAGGTAACTTGGATGAATGCATGCGTAGGATAAGCGAAAAAATATAGTTACTATGAATTATGCATATAGGATGGAGTCTTCTACTGATTAGTTAAATGGAAATACAGAATCGTATACCGTAGTGGCATTCGGGAGCGTCATGGACACGGGATGCATTGGGGCGCTATAGTTAGTGGTATCAGAGCCTAGGTTTAGGAAATTCTGGAATAACACAAGTTGAATAGAATTAGTTATTGCATAACGAAGTAATAAATATGGATATATGTGTTGGCTAAAGCAGTGCTCGTAATTGTTATGAGTATTTGAGATGAGTTGGTCTCGAGACGCTAGAAAAGAGGCGAGTGGGAGTAATAACCCAGCTCAGCCTCAGTCTTACCCTATCAAACTTGAAGTCATGTTGGCACCAGAAGTTCACGTATCTGGTGAGTCAGCTGAATTGTTGCTTAAGATGTCGTAAGAGATGGAAAAAGTATTTGAAAAACTAACGAAGTTACGTGCCCCGATCAGTGTTATGAGAAAATATAGGGCCGAGGAATTTACAAAAACTACTTTAGAAGAATCTAAGAAAGAAATATTCTGGTTTGAAAAGATGCAGAGGGTTCTGGAAGAGATTAGCTGCTCCCTTGAGCAGAAAGTGATATGTGCAGTATCAATATTAAAAGAAACAGCCTACAATTAGTGGAAGCTCATTTTAAAGAGTTCACGATTGCCAAGTCCTTTGACATAGGAGTTCTTTATATACAAGAATTCCATTATAAGTTCATCACTGATGTATACCGAGAGATGAAGTGGAAGCAATTATTAAACCTAAAACAGAAAAAGTTTTATATGACAGGGTATGAGAAGGAATTCGATGGACTGTGTAAATATGCCCAGAGGTAGTACCGACTGAGACATTCCATACAGGCAGTTTTATGAGAACTTAGCCTTACGTTATACTGTATATGACTTTGAATGTCAAGATTATTCATTCCATAAATTCACCGATGATGGTATATACCTTATTATTTTCAGTATAAATCACCGAGAACTAATCGTTTACAGACTAAAATAGCTCTACATACTCTTATTTGAGTACCGAATAAGTTGTAAATGGTTTACCAAATGTGGAGACTTTGAACAATAATATACTAGTGACCAGTCATTAAGTCAGAGTATAATTATCAATAAGATACATAAGAATTGTTCCCTTATGATACAAGGGGAAGTCTTTGAGACGTAATTGCTTTGAATAACGTTCCATGAATATGACATTACCTTGAGAATGGATTGGTTAGCTAAGTATTCAGCCATAGTTGATTATGGAAGACAGACTGATATTTGAAGAGTTCCAGTGGTGCAGAGATAATAACATAGGGTAATCAACCCGATATTTTGATTAAAGTGATATCGGCTATGCAGGCAAGTCAATTGATGTGAAAGGGTTATGAAGCATACTTGGCAGTAATATGTGACTCCAAAAGTGAAATTGTTGAGTGGGAGAATACTTTAGCTATGAAGGAATTTCCTGACGTGTCTTCAAGAGAGTTACTGAAACTTTCTCTACCAAGAGAGGGTGAGTTTCGATTGATATGGTGCCTTGAAAATGGAAGAGCACCATAAAGAAAGATTTAGCAAGACACCGTACAGAATGGCACTGGCTGAACTGAAAGAGATGAAAACACAGTTGCAAAAAATGCTAGAAAAGGATTTTATCTGACCCAATGTATCACCATGGGGTGCACTAGTACTGTTTGTTAAGAATAAAGATGGTATTCTTCACTTGTGCGTTGATTATCGACAGTTGAATAAAGTGACGATAAAGAATAAATATCCTCTATGTAGAATCGAGGATTTGTTTGATCAGTTAAAAGATGCAGCAGTCTTTTTGAAGATTGACCTACAGTCAGGGTACTATCAACTCCCAGTAAAGGATGCTGATGTTTCTAAGACTGCATTCAGAATCCAATATGGGCATTATGAGTTCTTGGTTATGTCATTTGGGCTAACCAATGCACCTGCAACATTTATGGATATGATGAATCGGATATTTCAGCCTTAACTGGACCAGTGTGTGGTGGTATTCATCGATGATATTCTGATTTACTCCAAGAATGAACAAGAACATAAGCAGCATTTAAGAAGGGTACTGCAAACCCTAAGAGATCACAAGTTGTATACAAAGCTAAGTAAATGTGAGTTCTGGCTGAAGGAAATTGCTTTCCTTGGACACATTGTTTCTTTTGAAATGGCGGTAATGAAATGAAACCACTTTAGAATGTGAGTGAAGTGAGGAGTTTCCTGGGATTAGTAGGCTATTATCAACAATTTGTCGAAGGCTTTTTTATTATTGCCTCTCCAATGATGAAGCTGCTTCATAAATGAAAAAAATTTGAATGGAATGAAAAATGTCAAGATAGTTTTGACAAGATGAAACAGATGCTTACCGAGGCTCCGGTATTGACCCAACCATCTTTGAGAAATGAATATGTTCTGTATACTGATGCATCAGGGGTTGGTTTGGGTTGTGTGTTAATACAAGATGGGAAGGTGGTATCGTACGCTTCATGATAGTTGAAACCACATGAACAGAACTACCCGACACACGATCTTGAACTTGCAACAGTTGTGCTTACTCTAAAAATATGGTGACATTACTTGTACGGAGAAAAGTGTTGAGTATTCACCGATCATAAGAATCTAAAGTATTTACTTACTTAGAAAGAGTTGAATCTGAGGCAAAGAAGGTGGCTTGAGCTGTTTAAAGAATATGATTGTATTATTGACTATCATTCGTGTAAAGCCAATGAAATGGCTGATGCACTTAGAAGGAAATTGGTTTCAGCTCCAATTGTACAGCAAAAAGAGTGGAAATTCTCTTTTGATGGGGCTATACTTGCTTAACTAAAATTTGGACCAGAATTAAGGTAGAAAGTCATATAGGCACAGAAACATAATATAGAGTTACAGCAGAGAGTACAGGAAAAAGCAGAATGAGCTAGTGGTCAGGGATGATAGAGTTGTGTATTGTTAAGAATTTGCTTTATGTTTCCGCTATCGAGGAATTGAAAGTAAGTTGATGTATGAATCGCATAAACATCGTGATTACTTTACATTTAGGCAGCACCAAGATGTATCAAGATTTGAAACAATTGTATTGGTGGTCTGATATGAAAAGAAATATTCTGGAATAAGTGATGAAGTGTTTATCATATCAGCAAGTTAAAGCAGAGCATCAGGTACCTTTGGGTTTACTAAATCCCATTCCCGTTCCTCAGTTGAAAGGAGATAATATCACCATGTATTTTTTGACCAATCTTCCTCTTACTCAGAGAAAATATGACACAGTATAAGTGATTGTGGCTAGACTTACTAAGTCAGCTCATTTCCTGTCGATTCATATTGATTACTTGATGGATCAGTTACATTTTAGTATAGTATTCCACCCATAAACCTATAGTCAATCAGAGAGAATCATTCAGATACTTGAAGATATGATGTGGGGTTATGTATTGGAGTTCATGAACAGTTGGGACAAATATGTCACGATAATATTGAATTCGTATAACAGTGCCATACGAAACTTGATATGATAGTAAGAATAGAACCCCTGTATGTTGAATAAAAGTGAATGTGAAAGTAATACCTCGAGTTTTCACAAGAATGAATTTCGAGGATGAAATTTCTTAAGGGGGAAGAAAATGTAATGACCCAAAATACACCCTAATCATATTATATGAATTATTTACATATAATAATTAATGAAGGGTCTAATTCTGGAGTAAATTGGGAAAACAAAAATATATGACAAGTGGCATCAATCACCATATGACAAGTGGCATCAATCACCATATGACAAGTGGCACTCATCATGTGTAACAAATGGCATTGAGAAGTGATAAATGGAAAGACAAATGGTGAGTGGACTTGCCACTCACCATGGCCAGCAACTTATGGGTATAAATACCCTAAGTTAGTGCCATTTTGTGTTATTTTTCATTTCCCTTTCTCTCTAATTTTCGGGCAGCAAGGGGTCTCCTCCTTCTCTCTTAAATTTCTTCTTCTTCTTCTTACCAATTCACATAAAAACTTAGGTAAATGTTAGGTATTTGTTGAAGGAAAGTTAATCACATAAATAAGCCGGAGGCAGCAAGACGGGGAAAGAGAAGCTTTAAGTTGAATAGAATTTGAGCATAAGAAAGGTATGGATATGCTCACTATGCAATCTTAAAAATTATATGAGAAATTGAGTGTTAGATGACTTGTGGTAGGCTGCTTGTTGATAGGAATTAGAACAAAGATGCATGTGAAGTGTGTATGTGAAATCGAAATGGAGATTTGAGTGAGTCTATTTTTCTGCCTCCTGACCTCCGGGTACAATCCTGACCATAATTTTATTTAAAAATCCAAATTGAACAAATCCAATTTCTAAAGAAACTTGACACATAATGGAGTAACTTTTAAGTTTTAACCAATTTTTGAATCAATCACTAAATTGGATAAAAGTTTGGTCAAACAGAAAAGTTAAAACTGTTTTTCTATTTGAAAGATTCTGGAATGAAATTTGTGTAACATAAGCTATAGACCTCAGATTTTAATGATTAATATCAATCTACAAAGCTAAGAGGTAAGGTTACAAATGTTATGATTTAACCTAAGGCTAGAAATGTTGTTTTCAAACCTAGAATTACTTCCAAAATTTAGGCCAACATTTTGCCCAAAATGTGTAAAATGACCTCTAGACAGTATTTTGGACATAACTTGAAGTAGGAAAATATAAATGATGCAAAACCAAATCCTATGGATTCCTAAAACATAAAAGAGTAATTCATAAGAAGTAACAATGATTTAAAAATGATGTTTAGATTTTAAAAACTTTGGAAGACAGTAGGTTTTTGGTGAAAACTGTGTGGGCAGAATGTGTTATGGCATGTTTTAATGAGTTGTTTATTGTTGGCATGAGTTATTATGAATGTGTAAGTGTATGAAAGCATGTATAGGCTTATGTAAAGGTATGATTAGCATATATGATATGGTTGGATTAAATATTTATAAATATTTGCTTATGCTTAAAACAAGTAAATGAAGTTGATTGCAAGAATGAGAAAGTGTATAAATGTATGTTTATGTTTAAACAATTATATGATGGGATGCTATATGAAACGTATAAAAGTGGAATGTTTAGTATGTTACATTGCATATATGAGGTATGATTAAGCTTTATGTATGGAATATTGATTATAATGTGTATACATGTTGAATGATGGCATGATGACCTTAATTATGATGATGATAGAAATGTGTAAACATACAAGTCATATTTAATGTATAAGAAGAGGAATGGTAACTGAAATATGGATTCAAAAAGATGTAAAAATGTATATTTCTAAGCATATAGTGGATAGATAGGCATACCTATAAGGATCGCAGCTATCACCGATATGTTACTTCGGGTAGCCGTCATATAATACCTTCGGGTAGTCATCATATGTTACCTTCGGGTAAATTTATTATAATAAGTTACTTTTGGGTAACTGATACTAGTATCCACCATCTTGTTACTAAAAAGTAGCCATTGATTGTTACCTTCAGGTAGCCACCGATTGTTACTAATAAGTAACACTTAGGTCCGCAATCCACTATACAATGAAAAGAAATATTCGAATTATTATATCTAAATATGAGATATTATCCATGTGAATATTGGTTGTTTAATATTAAACAAGTATCTGTATAATTGAAAGCGCCCATTGTGGCCATCGGACTTATGAAAGGTACGTAAACATGAATGTGCAAGTATTTCTATAATTAGAAATGTCTATTATGGCCACTGAATTTATGAAAGGTATGCAAACATGAATATGTATGTTATGCACGAAATGAATAGAATGACTTGTGAAATTGATATGATAATAGAATGGTATATTGAGATAATGGGATATGAATACGAAATGGTATGAATAGAATTGCATGTGAAAATGAAATCTAAGCATGACATTACGTGACTGAAATGGCATATGATAAGGTTATGATAATTAAATGCTATACCGATATGACAAGTTCTGAATATGATGTTGCATGAATAGAATGATATATGAACCAATTTGATAATTGAATCTTAAAAGATGATAATGAAATATGGGAATGAAATTGTGTTAATGGAATAGTATGTGTATATGATATGAGAATTTGTTCTAAGTGAGCTATACATGTGTATGGTGAAATGAATACATGATGATATAAATATATGTATGGTATGTGTATACAATATAATGATGTAAGTATAGTTGCAATATGAAGTAGAAATGTGTAAATGGATTATTGAATATAGAAACATATAGGAATACATGAAAAGAGATTTTATTTATTATCAAATACATGAAAACATGATTAAATGAAAGCTTATGTGTATTTACTTTGTACATAGGTATGATTACTTCACAAATCATAATGTGATAAATACTCTCAATTTTGTTTGTATAAGCATGGAAATATAGATATGAATATAAGAAAAGGTGATATATGAGCATAAATTGAATATATAAAAATTATGGCCTGAGATTTGGTTTTGTGGGGGTAGTAAGATTGAATAGAAAGAATAGTAAATGACTAAGAACATGAGTTTGTACTAAAATGGAATTGCATGCAAATCAGTTAAGTGTAAAACGTTATATAAATGGTAGAATATCAGAATGTATGCAAAATTTGGCATGATAGAATGCAAGTATATGTAATAAACATTATATGATAGGTGATTTAAATGAAATATGTTATATAATAGGTATCTGCAATAGTTTTATTCTAAGTTTATGAAATGAAAGTAACTTGATTGAGATACACGCTTTACTTGATTAAATAGACTTGGTTTTCAATATATGAGTATATCCCACTAAGCGAAATCGCTTAGCACGGGTGTTAATCCATGCAGGCACTGGTGAGATGAGTAAAAGATGGCAAGCATCTGCAGCGAGACCGAGCCAACACATCTGTAAAATTATTTATGTAAAGTTTATTTTATCAAATTTGTATTTAAGAAAAAAACCGGTTATGCAAGAACTGTAGGGAAATTGTAAATATAAATAGTGAAAGTCTCAAACTGCATGAATTGAACATAGGTAACTTGGATGAATGCATGCGTAGGATAAGCGAAAAAAATAGTTACTATGAATTATGCATATAGGATGGAGTCTTCCACTGATTAGTTAAATGGAAATACAGAATCACATACCGTAGTGGCATTCAGGCACATCACGGGCGCAGGACATGTTGGGACGTTACATCAACAATTTAATGAGGTTCCTGATATCAGTCATAATGTGAATGCAAACATAAACAAATTTTGATAATGAGATGTGTATCATATACAAATGTGTGAAATCTAAATAATTCCCTAATCAAAGTATTCTAATTATATGGGACATTACAGAATGTGAAATTAATATTAAACAATATATTGAAGTCCCTGATATCAGTCACAGTATAGATGCAATCATAAATAAGTTATGATAGTGATATGCATATCGTATGCAAATGTGAGATATCTAAATAATCCCTGATCGAAGTATTCTATCAATATGGGGCATTGTAGAATGAGAATTGAGATCAACACATGTTACATTTCTTAAATGGTTCAAGAATTTGATCTCATTGACTGTGATCATGGAGATGATCTAAGTGAACATGTGGATGCTTTTTAGAGAATAAGTACATAGGAGACCCGCCAGGAGATCCTAACATGGTTGATAGTATGTAAAGTCAGTGAGTAGATATCTCCTTATAAGTAGTAGTGCAAAATATCCTTAGACTTGAAATCATCAAGGTAACCTTAAGACTTGTATATTTTAACTCTATGATAGCGTACCACATGAGTGGTTCACATGGCCTTGAGATTGGGTATGCTTAGATCTACTTGAAAGTTTTTGTATGATCAATAAAGGATTCACAATCCTAAGATACTTATCATAATTGGGGAAGTTCATATGACAGAAAATATGTTGATTTTATTATAAAGTTTTGGCTAGATTTTAATGCTAAAGTTGAATGAGATTCAAAGGTAGCATTAAAGAGAATGAGAATCTAACATATTTTTCACATATTTAGAATTACAGAATTGAATGTTCTATACTCTAGTTCTGAAGGATATGAATGCAAAGTGAAAAAATGTACTATAGTGGCATCTGTTTATGGATCATGGTGATGTAAACAATATTTAAGTCTACTATCTCTTGGGGTCTTGGTACTTTTGGTTAGGGTCGCTCATGATCTATACAAACAAAACAATTAGTGATGGAGATCAATAATGAAAATTAAAAAAGGGTTTAATTTCAGTTGTTTCAGTTTCTCTTAATTCATCAGTTCATTCTGTATTGCAAGATTATAGAGATCCCGGAAGGTCACACACCCATAGAGTTATGGAGTCAAAGGTAAAACTTGAAGTTAATGATATGAGATATCATTGTGATAGTACAGAAGAGATTAGAGTAATCAGGATAGAAGGAATTTGAAGAAATTCCCTGAGGAATTTTGAAATCCACAAAAAAGGTGTTATGGATCTTATCGATACAATTTAATTATTTACATGGTGTTTATAAGTGTTATAAAATGTCTATGTAAAATTTAAAGTCATTCTGAAATCATTTAGGCTAAGAAGACACGCACAAAACTTGCCAAGCTCAATTAGAGGGACAATGTCTAGGCCTAAAGGGATTTTATTTTTGGGCTTTTAATTATTAAATCAGCCTATAATTAGTTATAGGCTAGCCCATTTGATTATTTAATTAATTAGATTAATTAAAAGACTCGAAAGGAAAATAAAATAAGAGTTTCAGATAGGGGAGAAAACATTTTCCCTAAAGGAAAAGGTGGGGCGAAATCCCTAAATGAAAGGGAGAAGGAATTTTACCCCACTTAGTCTTGCACTCCTTCGGGAATCCTTTCTCCTCTTGGTTATAGGATTTGTTGCCTATAAAAGAAAGAGAAAAGGGATAACCTAGACACACAATGTCATAAGAGAAAATTTTCCTCTCTTCATCTCTCTCTATTTTTAAAAATTCTCTCTTCTTCCTAAGAGGAATTTTCAAGATTTATAAACCTCTCTATAGGTTCTTTGGTCTTCTATCTAGTGTGAATTACTTTTAGAGGTGTTTTACTTTGGATACTGTTGATTTACAACAACCAAGTGTGAAGGAAAGTTCACAAATGAATAAACAAACTTTTTGAAAAACAAGTAAGTTATAAGAATTCTCTTAAAATTTAAATCATAATCTATGGCATGATATGATGAATATGTATGTTTATTAGAGTTATTTCACCTTGCATTTGATGCATAAACCCTAAAAAAACCTAACAGTCAATGACCTGACGTTGTCCATAACCTTTTAAAAGAGAATGAATATGTCTGCAAATCTAGGAGAATCATACTCATGCATCATGATTGCTTTTTGTTTTTCACCCTGTTGTAAATGTATAATGGACACTTCCTTGCAAGTTAGAATCAACAGGATCTTGAACGAAAAGTAGTCATGGGATGGGACCTCAATATAGGCCTTCATGGGGTTAAGGCACCTAACTAAGATCTGGATTAATGAAGATTTTCTGCCCTCAAATATTAGGACCTTACATTTCAAATTTCTATTCAACACGTAAGAGATGTGTCTATTTATGGAGGAGTTCGAAGTGATAGCAGGATGTCAATACCTGAAAGATAGACTCCCATGCTTACTTAATTACAATGATGATTACCCTACAGCAGCAGCATCTGTAATGCCCTAAAGACGTCACTTATACTGTAATGACCTTAGCTGTCACTTTGGTACATGTACCGATACTTTCATTTCAGTGGAAGACTATGTTCTATTTAACAGCGGAAGACTTGATGTCACGTAATTTGTCAAATAAATTTTTCGCTTTCTCTTATACATACATTTAAGCCCCAGTTCAAGAATTCATTCAAGTCTACATCTAAAGAGTCATATGTAAACATTCAAGTTCGATTATTAAACATTCACACATGGTATTTCAAACATACTCATTTTTACATTTTAAATTCTAACAGTTACCTATAGTTCTTGCATAACATTTCTATGTAATTACACAATACAAATTACAAAATTACACCGATAATATTCTCTTATGCTGGTTGGGTCCTCCTGCACTTGCTCATCTTCTTTTGCCCATTCCCTTGTAAACTACACAGATTAGAAAACCCATGCTAAGCTTTATGCTTAGTGGGAAGTATTCTAATGTCAAAAACCAATTCTCACTCATACACATAACTCACTCATTCCATTTAATTCATTGCTCATGGCATACATGTTCATCATGATTCATATTGATCACTTATCATGCATCAATTATCATGTAACATACCATCTATACATATAGTTATTTCAAGCAACAACAACATCGGTTTAGCATATATATCAACATATCACATACGGCATTCATATTCATACTTAGTCATACAACACCATTTTAATCATGCAACAATTCATAAAGTCTGTTATGTTTATAACACTTAACCCATACCACATTGCATATGTTTCCGTTTGTACACTAACGAATTCATTCCAGTTAAACCATATACCTTGTTTGCATTCATTTCCTTTCATTTAATCAGTTCACATACTTACTACAGTATTACCCTTTTCACGATGTTCTCGTTTTACACTTCAGTAATGTTCAAATCGAATTCTTGTTATTTACTTCATACAATGACATATTCCTTTTTTTGTTTAGTTAAGGCAATAAGGTAGTTTTATTCATTTTATTATGAATAAACATTTTCGGTGATCCCCGAGGGTATCATATTCATTCACGTACTTGTGATTTATATCTCATGTTTGATAATATATATATATATATATATATATATATATATATATATATATATATATATATATCTT
>CAOJCQ010337570.1:0-10180 GCA_948356215.1 Stillingia texana | reverse complement strand
AAAATGGACTTATACAATCTAATGACGATTCACTGTTCATATACCACCTAGTATTTTCTCTGGGATATTTGAATTACTGATGATGAATAAGGGGTTATGGTTCTTTTATATTTTGTGTCTTAATTTTGCTTCCTTTACTTTACTCCCTGTAGATTGCTTTTCCTTAGATGATGCATTACGCTCATACAAGTGTATTATCTGAATGAAGGACTGCAGATCATTTAATGATCAATTGACTTGCAAAATATTATAAATGGACTCTTAGTTATTATTGTAATATCTTAGAAAGAAATGTTTCTTAGGTTCTGATGACTACTAATGAAAAACTTCATTTTGTGGACCCCCTGAATGACAGGAAAATATAAATTATCATAATTTGGGGACAAATGTGTGCAAACATAAAATGAACATGAAATTCTCTAGCGTCAAACTGTTTAATACTCTAATAGTTTAGGACAGGATACACTGTATGTAACAATTCATTTAGCCAGGTTTCAACTTTTTTTGGGCTTCACAATCTTCTGTTCTGTTTTGAGAAACTTGACAATAAAGAAAAAGGAAGTGCTCAGAATTACTAGATCATGTTGGTATGGTAGTTCACTGTGCAAGGTGAAACTGGTTGTTGATTTCAATAGGTCACACTCTCCTGCTTTTTCTGTCATCCAAATATTAATGCCCAAAGTTTTCTTGGTTGGTTTCATTCTAGCAATCAATGCTTTAGTGATCGGAAAATGTCTATGGGAAATTGATGTATGCATATTATGAGGATTCCTAGAAAATTTCTTATTAGAAAATGATTTGCTATCCTACTTATTATTAGTTTGATGTCAGAATTCCGTAAGATACATGAGCTGGCAGGAAGAGAGAAACATGTGCTAACCTGTGCCATCTTATGATATTTTTGCTGTTGAATAGGAAGGCTTACATTGCTTTTCAGTCTCTATGATCTTATTGACTAAGAGGCAATTGTTCATGCAATGTTCTATTTCTTCTAATTGCAGGTCGAAAACGAATATGGATTCTATGAATCTTTTTATGGAGAAGGAGGAAAAAGGTATGCCTTGTGGGCTGCTAAAATGGCTGTTTCTCAGGACACTGGTGTTCCATGGATAATGTGCCAACAGTTTGATGCTCCGGACACTGTGGTGAGCATTAATCAATTCCCCATGTTATAAGAACATAATAGTAAACACATTCTGGGTAGTAATCAAGAAAACAATCGCACCAAGTATCAACATATTTATCTAAAATGGACTGATGCTTGCAACATAAAATTGCTTAGCAAATTGTAATTTATTTGATTTGGTGCATTGGGAAAAGAATATGAAGGTAGCATCTCCCCCTGACATGGCTAGAAGGGGATATTGTCTGAGATTAGAGCTCTCCAATAAGTTTTGAGTTAAACGTGCATGTTTCATGTGCTATGCATAGATTAGTGTAAATTTTGTATTATAGTTGATCCTGACTACTGTATGTTTTGTAAGGGTGATCTAATTCTTTTAACTTTCCATATCATCTTGTGCAGCAATTTTTTCGATTCTTAATAAATATTAGGGTTCTGGTCTCCTGTTCTGATAGAATCGTTTTAATTTGGGGGCTAAGTTAAGAGCCCAACCTGCCTCTTATCTTTACTTTTTTTTTTCCCTTCTTGGTGTGCAGATAAATACTTGCAATTCATTTTACTGCGACCAATTCAAACCTATCTATCAAGACAAGCCTAAAATTTGGACTGAGAACTGGCCTGGATGGTAACTCACCTAATCTCTATATAAGTGCTTTCCGAAAATTGATTTTTCATAATTCAGCTATTAGCTCATGAATTGTGGTTTGAACTTTTGTGTAATACTTTCTCTCCCTTCTTTTTTTTTTTCCTAAAGTAGGCTTGCAGCCATTATAGATCTCACTGAAAATAATTTATCAGAAAAGAGTGGCAGTGAGAGCATTGAGAACCAGCACAAAAAGAAATCTAAATAATAGCACATTTCAATTCACATCTTTTAGGAGTTAGGATGTTTACCAACACATCTTAACCTGAAATTCTGTCAAACTGATTAAGTTTAGTATCTAGAGTAAAGAAATACAAGAGTACAAAAGGAACTTTTTGTTTGGAGATCTAACACCAGGAAGGACCTTGGCACTAAGTTAAAGTTCTAGTTAAAATTATGCTAGTTAGAATGGACATATTCTGACAGCTTTGAGTTGAGAGTTTCTGATTTATTAAACCTTTCATATTTCTTGCTGTTTATTTTGTTGTAGCTCCATTAACTCTTACGTCACCAATTACTCAAGCATTATTTAATTTGGACAGTGAACAAAAGAGTTCCAAAAGTTGTATTAATACAGCATAGATGAAAAGAACATCTCCTAAAGAATAAAGGAAAGAGTATCTTCTAGAGAAAAGGAGAAAACATCTCCTATAGAATAGAAAGAATAAAGAATAATAGGATGCAAAATATAACATCTTCGAGTGAATTAATTAATTGAAACAATATACGCACATTTGTGGCATTTCCCAATAGGTTTAGGGAAATTATAGTAAACACAAGAGCTTGAGCCAATTCTAGCATGTGTCTGTTTTCCTTTGAGGGACTCTTTTGGGACACAGCTAGTCTGGTGCAATATCCCATGGTAGTCAAGGTATTCTTGAAATTTGCTTCCCATGTACCCTGTGCCACTGTTATAAAAAGATCTTGCTTTAGCATCAGATTGATTACAAATCATTTGGTGAAGGATTTAAAGCAAGAAAATGCTTAGTTCTTTGCTTCTAATAATTAAACCAAATCTTCCTAGTGCAACAATCAATAAAGGTGAGAAACCACCTACAACTAGACAAAGTAATGTGTGTTTGTGCATGTGCGTGTGATGTGTTTATCTCGATGAGTGACACTGCTTTTAAGGATTTTAAAAAGATTTCTTGCAAAGATGGCATTATTGAGCATTAATTTTTTAGAACTTTCATCATTTTTCACTTGTTACATTTAGTATCTGAGCCCTTCATTGTCTGATTAGTTTTCTCTTTTCTATCTGGTAAAATTCTTTTCGGAGTGGCACATATGCTTCTATTGCACTTGGTGGGTTCATGATGTAGAGTCCTCATGCTGTGAGGTGATTGGAACATATGTCCTATCTAACATTTTCTCTAGACAAAGAAAGAAAGAAAATATATACATATATGTATATGTATACACACATGCACACACAAATACATACAGACACACACAAAAACACGCATACACATACATACATACATACATACATACATATACATGTATGTATACATACACACACACACACACATACATACATACATACATACATACATACATACATATATATATGTATGTATGCATGTACACACACACACACATATATATATTTATATATAGATAGATAGATGGATATATGTATATATACATATATACATTCATACATACATGTTGATACACACACACACACACACACATAGATATATGTATGTGTGTGTGTGTGTGTGTAAGAGCAACATAATGCCAGGATGAGAATTAGTTGGCAACATTCATGTTTTTCCTTTTCCGATTTAATCTGAAGGATAGAATCATCATGTGATCGATATTTTTCCTCTATCCAGGTTTCAGACATTTGGGGCTCCTAATCCTCACAGGCCATCTGAAGACATTGCTTATTCTGTGGCTAGGTTTTTCCAGAAAGGTGGCAGTGCACAGAACTATTATATGGTAATTCAATTGATCTTCTTTCTCCTGAATTTTTTCTTTTGATATGTTTTAGCTTTGTACATACGATGTTGATAATTACTTAAAGCCTTGTGTTTGAATATTGTTGTAATTGCTGTCTTTTCCTTCTAGTATCATGGTGGAACAAATTTTGGCCGCACTGCAGGTGGTCCATTCATCACAACGAGTTATGATTATGAGGCACCGATTGATGAATATGGTGAGCAGTTAATAATTTCTCATTCTAATTATTCTGCAGTTACTTTATGCATCTACAAGGAACGTGAGTTTACCAATAGTCAACATATGGTGCATTAGTTGTTTAATGTATGTTGTGAGATTTGTGATGTTATGGATCTCTAACATGAAAATTGAGTAAATATTAGAATGTACATTTGTGCAGAAAATAATGAGTTCTCATGTGGCTGACAGGGTTGGCAAGACTTCCAAAATGGGCACACCTTAGAGAACTTCACAAGGCTATAAAATCATGCGAGCATACATTGCTGAACAATAAGCCTATTAATTTATCATTGGGTCCTTCTCAAGAGGTGAATTTTGACTTAAGTTACGACTTCTTTTTTTCCCCTTATTTTGGCAAGTTTTGAACCCTGCTAAAAGTATAATTCTATGTGTTGATGTAATTTTTGATTATTACTTCTTATGCATACATAGAGACAGTAACCAATTTAGACTAATATGAATTTACATAGTTCAATGTGATTCAGGATGTCAGTAGGGTAATTTTTATTGCTTCTTATGCATTGTTGACTAATATGATTTGTTACCATACGTATCTGCTTACTGCAATAATCTATTGATTAGCAGTGATTAGGCGTTAGCTGTATACTTCCTAATTAGATTGTAGACTAGTTGTAATCATCTTTATTTGTCATAGAAATCATGTACAAATACCCTACAATATATTGTTTAAATCATATCAAAGAACTGCAATAAGGATTTTCTTCTCAAAATTCTTCATGGCATAAAAGCCAATGCTCTTTTTCTGGAGATTTTCCTCTCTCTCAGCACTGTGTTCGTCCTTTCTGCTAGTTATCGTTTTCTACTATGATTATTAGGTTTCAAACAAATGTCAAGAGGTTAAGAGACCCTCCCTCCTCTCGCCGCCCCTCAAGAGGTTGACTTATCAATGTATGAAATTATATAGATATATCAGCTTTTGACTGAAGTTGGCCTTGGAATTTCTTTACCAGCAAATTTGGTAAACAATCAAGCTATTCTTCATATTGCCTCTTATGCTATGATTTATGATTATGACACTATATATATTGGGGTTGATTGTTATTTTGTTCAAGAGAAAATTCAACAGAGCTTAATTTTCACAATTTATGTCAAGAATAGAGAGCAAGTTGGAGTTATTTTCGCAAAGGCTCTGAAGGAGATCTAATTCAATTATATTTGTAACAACCTGACCATGATTAATATCTATGCTCCAACTTGAAGGGGAGTGTTATAGTTGTAGGAGAGTTCTGTATAATAGCTGGATAGTTTGACACAAAGATTAGTTTTAATTTCAGGGATTGATTTCAGGGATTCTTTCCTTTCAAAATTGATATATCAGCATATTTATACCCCTGTAAATTGATGAATCTAAGATAAGAATTTCTCCCAAAATTCTTCATGGGTTTTGTTATACTTAGGTATGACTTGTATGGAGTTCTGTGTTGCTTTGTCCCTTTCTATTGTAACCCTGACCCTTCACATCCTTGATTCCTAAATTCCTATCCATCCGAACTAAATCTTTCTATATTTGAATTGACTGGGTACGTGTCTTGACACTGTTTACTAATGATCGCTTATTGTAGGCGGATGTTTTTGCTGATGCATCAGGAGCATGTGTTGCCTTGCTTGCTAACACTGATGAAAAGAATGATAAGACTGTTGAATTTCGGAATACGTCATATCACCTGCCTGCTTGGTCTGTTAGCATTTTGCCTGATTGCAAGAATGTAGTATTCAACACTGCAAAGGTAACTTTCATATCACAAAATGCCAGCATGCTGATAAATGATTTAATAATAACTCCACTGCTCAACGAAATAAATTGATTTTTAATATTTACTTCTGAATGGGACAATTTTAAAATTGATTTCAAACATCATTCTAAACAGATATTAAAGTTGCATATTGGCACAGTGGGTTAGTGATAAGAAATAAAAAAGTGCAACTAAACCTTCAATTGACAGTTCCATTTCAAGAATTTGGTTTTAAAGTGTTGGATTTTACCATGACAATGACTTCAACTGGGTAAATCATTATTCAATGCTCAGGGGATTTTGGAATATGAAGTTAGCTGACATTTCATCTGACTATAAAGCTAGCAACGAGTAAATGAGACTCAGATGCCACTTCTATATACCAGTGAAATCAGACATGGTTGCCTTTCCCAATTTTGTCTAAGCATAAATACAGATTGTTTGGCAAGGCTGAGATAAACTGCGGCTGTGTGTGTCCATCAAAAAGGAAGAGGATCGAGAAATTCAACACTTAAAGGAATAATAAATGAATAGAAAAACCCTAGGTTCTTGAACTACAATGTTTTTTTTCTTCCTATTGAGTCCTTTAATTTTTATCATTGCGTTGACTTTTTAAATATTTATTTTAATATGCAAGTCCAAATAGGGACTTATTAGAACAAAAAAAATGATACTTTAGGGACTTAATGCATACTAATTTGGTAATTTGACCATGCATGCTAAAATGAAAAACTTCGAAGGACCCTATATAACAATAAAAGTTAATGGATTCAATAATAAAATATGTTTTTTGCCAAAATCAATTTCTGAATTTGTAGCAAACAATGAACCATCACAGAAAAGGGGTAACAGAAATATATTTTTAAAGATCATCAAATTAGATGACAAGCAGCATTCTGATGGTCAAAACAACTGCCAAATTTTTTGGAAAAGTAAATATTGTCTACACTTGTAGATATTCTATTTTTCCTATATTACATGTATTTTCTTTCTTTTTAGAATATATTTTTTATATTCTAATATTATTCTAGTATTATAGTAATATTAGAATATATTATTTATTATTGAAATATATAGTATTAGATAAATAGTTTATGTATATTTTATATGGTTTATAGTGATAGGGTTTATAGTCATTTTATATAGTTATTTTATTAGAGTATAAGTTTGATTTGCATCTTTCTTTTTCTGAGTTGGGCTTTGTACTCAAATGAAAATGTCAACAGATAAATTCACAGACATCTGTTGTTGAGATGGTACCTGAGGCTTTGAAGCCATCAGATAAAGTCTTGAAAGCTCCAAAATGGGAAATATTTCTGGAGAATGCTGGGATTTGGGGAAGTCCTGATTTTGTTAAAAAAGGCTTTGTGGATCATATCAATACCACAAAAGATACTACTGACTACCTTTGGTATACAACAAGGTTGGTCTGTTGCATGGCTAATTAACAGGATATTGTTATTTCAATTTAACGTATTTCACCCATTTTATTTTTTATAAGATTGATATGTTATTATAAAATTAGATTCAAAACTAACAGTATCCTTCAATGTCAGTATTATTGTTGATGAAAATGAAGAGTTCTTGAAGAAGGGAAGCTATCCAATTCTCCTGGTTGAGTCAAAGGGTCATGCTCTCCATGCTTTTGTGAACAAGAAACTTCAAGGTATTAACATTGTCCTCCCATATTATTATTTTGCCACCAAATTTCTTCTTACAGCAATCCAGTTCTTATGAAAATCTGCAAAAACCATTTCTATTTGGGGAAGAATGTTTACAAGATTTTATTATACGTCTCATTATGTAATTAAGTTTTAGATGCTCCATTACTTTGCAATCCATTCATGATAGAGTGATCTTCAGTTTTTTATTTATTTATTTTTATGTTCAGTTAGATTAAACAAGACTGTTGGTTACCATATTTTGTTTAACTGCAATGTTCAGGTAGTGCATCTGGAAATGGTACCCATTCACCCTTCAACTTTAAGAAGCCTATATCTCTCAAGGTTGGGAAAAATGATATTGCTTTCCTAAGCATGACTGTTGGCCTACAAGTGAGCTATTCTTCTGTTAATGCCTACTTAATTGTGAATCTGTGTCTCCATGAGACTTCATCTATTCATTCTACTGTTATTTGTTGCGGTGTTTCATGGTGCAGAAATGACAAACTCTGGCTTGCTGTTGATATTGAGCAACAGCTTTCGGTTCCAATTAAAACATTAAATCTCTAGATTTTAGTTATTCCCTAGACTCATTGGCTTTTAAAATGTTTTTGGACATTTTTTCAACCATGTTTCACTTGTTTGAAGCTATTTTAATTGTTCACTTGGAAAGCATATTGTGTTTGTGTCCTCAAGCTGCGGATATTTAAACTGTGCATACCTTTTTATTGCTGTGTTCAGAATGCTGGGCCATATTATGAGTGGGTAGGAGCTGGATTAACAAGTGTCAAGATTAAAGGATTTAGCAATGGGACAATGGACTTGTCTAAGTTTAATTGGACTTATAAGGTACGGCTGCATATACATTGGGACAATCATTAATCTGAATTTTTTCTAGGAAAATCTATTTCCAGATCCTTGAACTTTTTAAGTTTTGCTATGAAGACTCTGAACTTTTATTTGACAGCATTACACCCCCTAAACTTATATTTTTCGACATTAACCCAAAGTGGATTGAAAAATATGGAATTAAATAGTATTGTCTTATTTCACTCGCCTTTAATATTTGCATTTGAACCTCAATTTTGATAAATTTTTACATATTCCTTGTCAATTTAAGTCAATTGTCATTTTTAATTGGTACTTTAATATCATATTGACAATGATATTGACCACAACACAACAAATTGAGATTGCCAAAGGCACGTCAAACGGAACGTACTTTTTAATTTCACGTTTTTCGTCTATGAGAGTTTAATGTGTAAAAAAATAAAAATGTGTAAAAAAAGAAAAGTTCAAGGGCTCAATTTTGCAAAATAAAAGTATAGAACGTTAATGACAAAAACTAATAAAGTTCAAGGGCTTGGGGATATGTTTTTCCTTTTCCCTAATCATACACTTTTGTGGCTTATTAATTATGAAAGGCTTTTTTTCTGTTCATGATTGTTTAAGATTGGGTTGGAAGGGGAAAAGCTTGGTATATACAGCTCTAATGGTGGGAAGAGTGCAGATTGGGTTGCAACCTCAGAACCACCAAAGAAACAACCATTGACATGGTATAAGGTGAGCCCTGTGGTGAAGATCTAAAATTTTTCAAATTTGCTATCAGGTTTTCAATTACAAATAACCAATGATCAGGTTGTTGTGGACCCACCAAGCGGGGATGAACCAGTTGGACTGGATATGCTTCACATGGGGAAAGGTCTAGCTTGGTTAAATGGAGAAGAAATTGGAAGGTACTGGCCCAGGAAAAGTTCTATACACGACAAATGTGTACAAGAGTGTGACTACAGAGGCAAGTTTATGCCAGACAATTGCAGAACTGGCTGTGGCCAACCCACTCAAAGATGGTAGGAAACTTACGTTTAGAACTTTGACTCTGTGTTTTTGTTATTAATTTCCTAAATTTTTATTTGGTAACATTGGTCTCAACAAATAAAAAAGGTCAAATTAAATATTACTTCTCTACCTTAATTTCAATTTGATGTGTTATAATTAATAACCTTGTTAATATGACACTTAAACTTAAATTGACAAAAAAATCAAAATTGAGGTTCAGATACGGATACTAAGACGCATTTAAAAGTACTATTTAATTCAATGTTTTTTGTCTGCTCAATTTTGAAGAAAATAAAAATTAATAAAAGTTTAAGGGCGATACTATTTTCCTTTTTACATTTGAACTTGTTTTCTTTTGCAATTAAAAAAAAAACCCACTGGAATTGTAGGTACCATGTTCCCCGGTCTTGGTTCAAGCCATCTGGAAACGTTCTAGTTGTGTTTGAGGAGAAAGGTGGTGATCCAACAAAAATTAACTTCTCCAGGCGGAAATTAACAGGAGTTTGTGCGCGCGTTGCTCAGGATTATCCCACTCCTATTTTTCAATCTGGAATTCAAAATCTCAAGAACCCCACTGTCCGCCTCAACTGCCCTAAAAATACATCTATCTCTACTATCAAATTTGCCAGTTTTGGTTTGCCTACTGGAACATGTGGATCCTACAGTCAGGGAGAGTGTCATCATCCTAATTCTACTGCTGTGGTTGAAAAGGTAAAATTCCTTGATCCATTTTTTTTTTGAGCTCGCTACATATAACTTATCTTGATGAAACAATTGCTAGCAATAAGGAGAAGTTACTTTTTTTTTCCAATGTTGTCAGACCCAGATCGGCTGGTCAGACCTGTTCAACTGTTAACTGCTGACTGATCTGGTTTGGTTTGATAGAAAAACTGGAAATAAGATTTTATCCTAAAAATATAAACTAATAAGGTTAATTAACTATTTTGTAAGGTAAAAAATAAGAAAAATTTTA
>CAOJCQ010325378.1:0-10212 GCA_948356215.1 Stillingia texana | reverse complement strand
TCCATCTCTAGTGAGATCCGTGGAAAAGATTATAAGTAAGTGACCTGCCACCTCCTCAAAAAGGCCAAAATATATATCGGCTGGATCTGGAAACATATGCCATAGACACAGATAAAGACGTTCTACAGAGCATGGGAATTTCATTAAAATACAAGAGTAAACACAAACTGACCACATAAATGACTATTTTTACGAGCAACTTTACCAGTCCAATCAATTATCAGCCCAGTTCTTTAGCTCGCTATACCTCACATCTCAAGTCTCTCTCTGTTCCTCGTCTTTCTCCTCTCTGCCTCTCCTCTCCTTTCCCGGGTAAGTCACCTTTTTTATACTCATGGGTATTGTTCTTTTTGCTCTTTGTTATTGTTGAGCTGTTATAAAGTTTCTTTCTTTCCTTTTTTCATTTTCTGGGCATTTCTGGGTTTCTGGGATTTTAGCCATTTGCATCTCATCCGATTCCTATTTTGTTGTTTGTGATGTGTATTCTGTAAATAATTTTTTCCCTTCTTTGGCGCGATTTTGTTAGATTCGATTCAGTTTGATTACTTTCATGTTAGAAAATTATAAGATCTGTAATTGCAGTTGAAAAGTGTATAATTTGTTTCATAGAAGTTTAATGAGATTCCATGTTTTGTAATCTAATAAAAGATAACTTTTTTAGTTGCAGACATGGATAGTGTTCCGGGTCCAAGCTTGTTTCCACTACACCGTTGCAAAACTATTCATTTGGTTGGTACCAAATTTGCTATCTCTATTAATATACTTTTTATTTTCAATTGTGGATAAAGCTGCTAAAATATTTGGTCTGAAGGATGTCCAAGATTGGGCTTTCTGGTCTTATAAAACCATGCCATCCAGGTGAGGCATGCACAAGGGCTGCACAATGTAGAGGGAGATAAGAACTATAAAGCTTACTTGTCTCCCGAATATTTTGATGCACAACTCACTCAACTCGGCTGGCATCAGGTATCCCTAAATCCATAACCATTTGCTTATGCAAATGTTACAAAGAAAAGCTCATTCCAATTGGGTGCTTGCAGGTTGATAATTTGCGAAAGCATGTTCACACACGTGGGCTTTCCAAGAGGATTGACGTGGTTGTTGTGTCTCCTTTGCTAAGGTTACTATTTGATAGTTTGTTCAAATTCTTGCATTTTATATTAAAGTTCCTGAATTTTATTGGATGGAACTAAATATCAATGATATTAAATTTACAGATATTATTTTAAGGAATCTATCGTTAATAGATTGTGAGCCATTATAAGTAAATAGATCCTTTACTCAACATGGCTTGAAAACGTTGATTATTGTCTTTCAGGACACTGCAAACTGCTGTTGGAGTTTTTGGTGGTGACGGCTACACAGAGAGAACAGACGCACTTCCATTAATGGTGGCAAATGCTGGAAACAGTGGCAGAGCAGCAATATCAAGTCTCAATTCCCCACCTTTCATTGCAGTAGAACTTTGCCGAGAACACTTTGTATGTCGAATTCATTATTTGTCTTGATGCAATAGACACTCATTTTTCAATTTAGCTATTCGTTAATTGCTTCAATAATTTAGTTCTGGTCTGAATATAATCCTTCTCTTATGCCTAAGTTTCTTCATAGTATCTGAGGGATGATTGATGATCTCATTTTGAACTTATTGGATGTTAACATCAATGCCTAATTCCTGTTATTTTATGCATCAAATATACTCTTTGAACTTCTATAAAACAGGGCTCATAATGATTTTCTCTTTTTGTCTTTATCGGGGGAAAACATATTGGTTTAGCAGTATTCTTCACGTTTTTGACCTATACATTGGAGGTTTCAATACCTCTCTTATGTGTTGTATTGGTCTTGCAGGGCGTTCGTCCTTGTGACAAGAGGCGAAATGTGACAGAATATCAATATCTTTTCCCTGCAATTAATTTTTCATTGGCAAGTACTTGGGTTTTTAAGATACAGTGAACTAATCTCCTAAAAATGCCTGATATATTTAATAACTTTTAGATCAGGCTAAAGTCTAGTTATGCTGGGTTGTCCTATTTAATAACTTTGTGAGATTATTTTCAGATAGAAACTGATGAAGACATATTATGGAAGGCTAATATGAGAGAGACCACAGAAGAACTAACTGCCAGGGGATTGAAGTTCTTGAATTGGTAAATACATGCTCAAAATTGATAGAGCTGATTTTTCTTTTCGGTTTTATTTTATGGCACTCACGATTCTGAAAATAGTACCTATGTCATAGTGCAGCTTCAGAAAAAGCTGAGCCTAGGCCAATTTGCATGTGTCCTCTTCAAGTGAGGATTAAGATGATTTGGTTTTTTACTAGATGCTAGCCTTGGGAACCACATGTTATCATCTTCACAAAAAATATCAATGAAGTTAACTCGTTACCTTTGAAAGAAAGAAGGCTTATTTATGACTTGCATCATCTTCTAAGTATTATATTTTATCTTATTTTCCGTTGATATACAACTTACTTGTTCAAGTTCACATCACTCTCAAAAAATAAAATATAGCAAAAGCTTCCAAAACTTCTCTTGACTTGCAGTTCACACCATTTAATTGCAGACCTAGCGGTTTTCATCATGTATTTAGTTGATGGGTATAATTTGATATTGTTGCACAATTTAATTCATTTTGCAGGCTGTGGACAAGGAAAGAGAAAGAGATAGCAATTGTTACTCATAGTGGGTTTTTATTTCATACCTTAAGTGCATTTGGAAATGACTGTCACCCATCGGTGAAAAAAGAAATATGTAATCGGTAAGTGTTAATGAAGTCTCACCTTATCTTCCAGATATCTCTAGCATTTTTCATCCTTCAAATTCCATGATAAGCTCTATACTATGATGGGAGTATGTTCTAGGAATTTATTGGGTATAATTTAGGGATAAGGGCCAACTTTGCCATTAAAGTACTGAAAATGGTATATATGTGCTATTCAATTTTTATTTATTGGACATGGTGCATATTTGTCATTCAAGTTTTTTTTTTATTTAAATCCGTCTTTATTGTTTTAGGTCATATTTGCCAATTTTTTATAAAAAAGGCCATCTTTACCACTGCATTAAAATAATGGTCCATATTTACTATTGTTGGTACAAATAATGACAATTATGATCTATTTTTCTAGCATCAGTGGCATTTATTAAAAAAAAAACTTGAATAGCAGATATCTACCATTTTCTATAATTTAGTAGCCGTATCCCTAGTAATCTATGGTCTTTTCCTTACCATTTTCAATCTTTTTAACATAAGTCGGTTGGTAATTTGTCTTTTCTCATCTTTTTTCTTCACAAATTGCCAAAAATTATCTGACTTCATGTTGTTCTTCTTATGCTTCATCATTATTCAGCGTAATATAGGTTAAATGCTGATATTGAATTGCGGTTTCATGATTTTGTGTCCTTCCATGACCTTGCAATCTATCATCTTGTTGCCATACCTGTCATGTTAAGGATTTTTATGACAATTAGTATATGCTTGCAGCTTTTCAAATTGTGAGCTTCGATCCATGGTCATTGTTGACAAGAGGTGAGTGCTATTATTGTTCTTGAAACACAGTAGAGTTTCTGTGTTCTAGTTCATGATTCTTATGTATTTCCGGCATCTTCCAGCATGATGGGATCAGATCTCTCAACCACTAACTATCCTGGAAAGATTCCATACGGGTTAGATACCCCTAGTGATGCTGTGAAGGAGAATGGAGCCGAAACAAACTCACATCCCTGAGCAGTTGATGGATTGAAATTAAATTGAGCATTCACATTTCAAAGATGGAAAGTGAACACTCTGCAGTATTTTAATATGTTGCCCAGAACTTAAAATGCATTCCTGGACAGTTTGTATTTGACCTGAAAACCGGGATGACTTCTTGCTTGATTATCATGCCATGATTTTTTCTTTCTTCTTTTATGTTGCATGATCTACAAACAAGGAAGAACTTGTGTTCTGTTATAAGGCTTGAGTCTGAGACCCTGTGAAGAGGAAATTCAGAATCCATACTTTTGACATCTGCAGGTAACCAACATTAAAGAAGGGAAAGAATGTGAACTTACTAGTTCTCCTTTAGAATGCAACCGATCCCCCCTCATAAATTCTTCTATCCCATTGTTCTTGTATATGAGCATACCTTTGGGATTGCATTTTGTTTTCTTGGCAGCGAGCTTCATATTACTTTTATCTTTATAGGCTTATTAAGCTTTAGTTTCAAGTCTTCTACTGTTTTATGTACATAGGCTTATTCAATATATATATATATATTAAAATTAATTTTATTATTTAAAAGTACTATGAAAATTCTGCATCTCCACATTTTGAACGTAAGAACTATAAATTTTATTAGAATGATTTAGATTTAAATTCATTGAGTGAAATTAGATTATTTATAATGTTTCACACGGTAACTAAAAAAAAGATGTTAAACTATTTTTGATAATGATTAACCCATAAAATTGGACGGTTGTAGCAATTACAATTAGAAAACAATAGGGATCTTAATTAGTGATAGGAATATATCCCAACATGTTAGTTGATTACTTTTATTTACTTTGAAATTATACGAAATCTCTTCTTTATTAGATAGTCAGATATGTAAATATAAAGTAGTCCTTATTTTCATAATTAATAAATTTATTTATATGATAGAAAAAAAATTAAATCTAAACTTTTTAAATTTCTTTTAAAATTATTTGACTTGAAAACCTGGATCAATTTATTGTTTTTTTGGTTTTTTTTGGTTGTCCTTTTTGAAATAGGGGAGCTGTTGCATCACCTAGGATTGAATCTGCAAAAAAAAAAAAAAAAAGAATATTGAAAACAGAAAACACACTTAAGTTTCCATTATAGCTTAGAAATACAAAGCATTAGAGGCAATTTTATATTTTATTGACTTTAGAATGAAAAGGAGAAAATAATGGAGCATCAGGTTAAGCATGATATGAGTTCTCTAAGAAGGATTTTGGGTGAAGTAGATATAATCACTTTGTCTTCAAAACATCATAAAATGAAGCAGGCTGCTTCTTAGATTTTTCACAAAGTTCCTGTAAACACAAAAATGGATTTAGACAACTCAAGTAAAGAGCTGGAAGTTTTCTTCTGGGTTTGACAACAAAACCAATACCTCTACTGCAGAAACTAATCGCAGAAGCGTTGCTTCCCCCCATGGACGTCCGATCAGCTGTAAACCTATTGGAAGCCCTTGTTTATCATAACCAACCTGAAACCAAACGTTTTATATGATACATCAAATGACTTGCAGGAAAATAGATGTATGTTTTTGAGGTAATTATGACTTACCGGGATTGAAATGGCAGGAAGACCAAGAAGATTTCCCTCGATAACAAACCTCATAAGATAAGCTGAAACCAAGAACATTAGTTAAGATCATACTTTGATCCCATCAAATATACCTATTTATTTAACAGTTAACTAATGATTTTCAAATATTCCAATATGCTCATGAAATTTCAACATTTTTTTTTCGAACTGAAATTTTCTCTTTCTTTTTTGGTTCACGCCTTAAAATCTGCCACCAACTGATGCATCATCTAGTAGAAAGCTAATCAAAGAGAAGAACGAAACTGTAACCTGCATATTGGTCTCCCCATATTTAAGAGAACTGGGCGGTAGAAGGGGTGCTGTCATGCTGTTGTTCACATAACACAGAAGAATATTATTAGTCTATAATTCTGCATACTAACTACGAATAGAGAAACATCTTCTTCGGATAATGTAGAATTCAAGTATTATTTTTTAGTGAAAATAGCAGTATTTCAAATCTATCTGAAAGTTCCACCTCATTAATATTCAGTCACCACTGCTAGATTACATAATTGGTGTCAATTTTTAACAAAAGTTGAATCTCATGTATAATCAAAATCTGCTCAAAAGCTCTGTCCAGTTCAATGTCTTTTATGTTTTCTACAATTATGATTTCATAAAGTAGGCCAAACTCAAAAAGGGTAAAGATAACATACCCAGTTGTTGGGGTAACTATAACATCAGCTTTCTTAAAAATCTCCATGTGATAGTGCATCAGTCTTCGCCTGAAACAAAAATTAATTAACTTAGAAAAAAGAAACATTTCCAGCTATACACTTCAGTGGCAAAGGAAGCCACCTTTTTTACAAATGATTCAAATCCAGAGTACCGCCAGAGATAGCCTAAAAAGTCTAAGAAAAAGAATAATACACAACTTCAAATTTCTGCAACATAGAGATTTGAAGAGGGAACAAGACTATCCAAATCCTCTTTTCCATACTACTTAGACAATAAAAGAGTAATTTTTGGTTGCTTATAGCTGATCATTGACCTTCATAAAACATGGAGAAACAAGGACGGTCCATGTTCTAATCAGATTCCACTAGCTAAAATGAGATTTAAATTCTAACAAATGCAAGTTGCTCAGAAACCTAAATCACAAAAATGAAATTCTCAACCATATGAACAGAATATAAGTGCATCGACTTATTAAAAGAGAATTATGAATCTTCAGTCTCACCTAAGACATTGTGCAGCAATGTAGTCTGCTGCAGAAAATGATCGAAATAGTGCAACACTAGTACAGGTATCATATGTCAGTTTCGAACCTTTACTGCACAAGGATAATAGAGAACCCAATCAAAATATACTAAATCTACAAAGAAAGAAATGGGACAACCATCCTAAATTAGAACACATAAAAACTATTCAGATAGTGTTAGAAAATACTCCCTCTGTCCCTTCAAAAGTGTCCCATCCAAGCTTAGAATGAGAATTAAAGAAATAATTAGAAAACATCTCACAAAAATACATTAGCAATAGACTAATTTGGCCCTTCTCAATAAATGCATAATTTTAGTGGACTGTAATAAATACGGGTAAAATTGTGAACTTATCAAATGTTCTCTGAAATTCCGAAATAATACACTTTAAATGGGAGAAGAAAATCCTCAAATGGGACATTTCAGATGGGACAGAGGTAGTGTTCATATGTTTAAGCAGTCTCCATAGAAGGCAAAACAACATACCCATCCTCTAAATCACTGTTCAACGAACAAAGCACTTCAGATCCAATAGAAACAAGATGAGCAATGAGCATTTCTTCTAGCTCAGGTATAACAATCTCAACTGTCTTAAATCATGTCAAGTGAATTTTCCAGTGTCGGTAAAATTGAAGAATGATTTATGTATAATCAAAGCATTTATTTTGTTAAGTACAAAATAAATAAATGTACAATGAAATGAAGCAGTGTACAGTAATTAACGCTTACTTCACACCCACGTGTTTTTGAAAGAAGATTAAGAATATCCTCACATGTATCAGAGACATCAGTTGAGTGCACATCATTGAACCACTACAAATTATTTATCCTTAGCCAAAAAAAAATGATAATCTGATTTCAAAAAATAAAAGTGAAAAGTTATGTTCATTTGCATTCTGTAAAAAGGATTGTGCACTCACTGCTGTATACTTTCCCAGTTTTAATGATCCCAAAATATCAGTATTCTCATATGCTGATGAACTAGGCAAACAAGGGGGAGACTGCACAAAACATGCAAAACAATATAAGGATGCACAGTCCCAGAAAATTGAAGACGAATAAGTAGTAAAAACCTAAAAATTAACCAACCAAAATGTTTAAAGCATTCAACTTAGAGTAAAGGATTAAACTATATCCCAACTGAGATGTACGGAAAATCCAGGTTCCATTATGGGAAGGAGCAATATCACAAGTCATTACCAGTAAAGATGTGAAGATTGAAAATATAAATGTGGTGAATTAATTCAAGCTTAAAAAGGAATAGGAGTAAAATAAGACTTGGCGAATTTAAGAAGTTCAAGAAGTTACTGGTTTTATGCTGATTCTGTCCTCAAGAGAGGAGCCCAACATCACAGCATATCTGAGGAACCAATAGAACACAAGATGATCACCAAGTAATGATTGAAGATCTACCCTTGCAGGGAAGATGTATAAAAAAATCGAAGCATACACATCAGGAGTTATGGTGGCCCATGAACCACAAATGACGCAACAAAGAAGCTATCTTTTTTCAAAATGGATTAGAAATAATTCACTAATCTGAAACTACACAGACAAACACCCTATATAACAGTCTTTCCAAGTGATACCAGTATGGTTAAGGGTATTGATACATTAGGCACATAATATAAATGTGGGAATTTGCACCCAAAAGAAGTAAATATTGACTAAATTACTAATAATTTTCAAAATTAAACTCTCCAACCTTTTTAAAGATCTAATATTACGGAGAATGGAATTTCTCTGATAAAATTAGAACATAAACCCAGAGTTTGTTCCCTATAATGCAAATACATCTGATCCAATATGTTATAGAAATCTCTGAAACACAAGCTTGGAATACTTACACTAGCATAACATCCTCCACTGAAGATGCAATTGGTCCAATGACTTCCACAGTTCCAGAATCACATAATGCACTGTCCAAAAAAAGGAAGAAAAAACAATCAGAGAATCAAATGCACTGCTGCTAAAAAAAACAATACCAAATATCTTGTAATAAAAGGTTTGAGTTCACGAAAAAGAAAAGTTACTGATAATATGCCATTAGTGACCAGATGTTAAAATTCTCACCCTCCGATGTCTGTCCGGGCATATGTTGTTTTGAGACCAACTACACCACATAGAGATGAAGGTATACGGACTGAACCTGCCTTTTTTCACCATTAAATCAAACGTAAAATTAGTATGTTCATATGTGCCAATTATTGGTCATAGCTAATATAACACATTCACAACCTCCACCATCTGTTCCCAGGGCAGCAGAACACAATCCAGAAGCTACAATTGCTGCTGGGCCTGATGAAGATCCACCAGTGTACCTATCCATCGCATGAGGATTTCTTGTTGTTCTGCATTTCAGTATAACTTTTGAGGGCTAAAGAAACAAACAAATCAAGCAGGTACTGCAATATTGGTAGACAAGGAAAACCACAATCATTAAAATAATGCTGAGGAATTAAGTTACCCGTAATTGGGATTGTTTCCAGTTGTTCCCATCCCTAACTCATGCATATTTGCCTTGCCAACAAATATCACACCACAGGTACACAATCTAGAAACACAAACTGCATCCTCTTTAACAGGACGAACCTCATGCATCCATGTCGTTGCACCTGTAATTATAGTGTAGGAGTTTTAAGATGGTAGTGATTTTTACTATCCACATCATTGGGAAATGTTATGAACAAAGAACGGGATTATGCACCTTTAGATGGATGAGGTAGCAATCAATATCATCCTTGATTGCCATGAAAATGCCATCCAAAATGGATAATGGATTTCCTGCAAAATCAAAAAGTCTTAGAAGATGATGAATGAAATGAAGTTTAACAATGCTAAAGGCTACAAAAATAACAATGTAAAACAAATTTGTACCATCTAAAACGTCATCTTATAAAATCAAGACAACATTTATTTATGTCATTCCAACTTTACCCTTCATGTGGTTATCAATGCCACCATCATCATTCTCTTCCTTTGATATAGTTACTTAAAATTAGAGGGTATTTTAGTCAATGATTACCTTAATATGTGTGAAAATGAAAAGCGTGACACATGACTTGGCATGGAGGGAATATCATCTGATGTAATTCGCTATTACCTTCCTCGAACCTCTGTGTAGAAGCTGTAGCTTGCTTCCTGACTTCCTCCTCATCAAAAGAAATCAATAGTGGTGTTGGGGGCTTCTTTTTATTGAACTCCTTTATGATTGAGATAATGTTCTCTGCAACCTACAAAATAAACATATGGTCCTCCTTTTGTAACTTACTGAGGAAACAAAAAACACTAAGCCTCTAGAAACCGATGGTAACTTACCATAGACGGAGTTACAAGCCTAGTTCGATAAGCATGTGCATAATCACGTATCTTCCAGTATCTGAATGATGGAGCTGAGTCTTGGTTCCAGCAACTAGCAGGATGATAATGAGGGAGACACCTCAAGGCCACTTCAACCCGATCCTCTGGTTTTCCATCTCCATCCACAATAACAACACTGCTCTCTGGCTCTGAACTTGCATTATAGTCAATGTTTCAGCTCCATGTATAGAATCATAACTAATAAAGCACAAGTGTTTTTCAATTTTTCAATCTAGCCCTTATTCCAATTTAATGAATCCATATGAAGTTCAAAGTTCTAAACAACCATGTAATGGGTAGAAGCATATGTCCATGTTTTTGTGCATCT
>CAOJCQ010303260.1:0-10109 GCA_948356215.1 Stillingia texana | reverse complement strand
AATAATGTGATTACGATATGAAAATAAAGTGATTGCTCATATAAATCGAAATACAAAATGACAATGGAAATTGCATGGGAATTAATCAAACATTGAGAATCAATGAGGAATAACTTAAATGCTTATTTCTCTTGATAATTAGTGGATTGATAGACATGTCTATAAGGATTCACAGCTGCTAAATAAAATAAACTTGCCGACGGGCTATGGGTGTGTCACTTTGGTGCTCACCAATATACTTGATATTTGTCGACGGGCTATGGGTGTTTCACTTTGGTGTTCACCAACTAATAATCCGCAATCCACTAAAAATGTAAACAATAAATAAAGTGATTAACTGATGCCATAAGGCAATGCCTACGGGCTACTGTGATAGCACATGGAGCATAACTGGAGCAAATGAGCAAATCATGAAGAATGATAGTGAACCGCCGTACAGGTAAATGAAAGCCTTTTAATTAAGGCTGGGTGAGAATAAAATACCTAAACCGGGATAAAATGTGCATGTGATTGATTATATGCTCCATGATGTTAAGTGATGATGTGATACATAATATGTGATGCTAGTATGCATAAATAATATGAATTACAAGTATGAGATGTATGCTATAACATGTGATATAACGAGATGCATGAGTTGATGTTAATCTGATAAATGTATATGTTTATGATGATATGTGAACTAACGGGATTAAATTATTAGAATTCCCACTGAGCCTAAAAATCGCTCAGCACGGTTGTTATCCGTGCAGGAACAAAGAAAACAGATCGAGCATGAGTTGAGGACACATTTGGTCCTAGCCAACCGAAATAGAGTATATCCAATGTAATGACATAATGTATTTTGAACTGTATTAAGTATGAATTGTAGTATTATAAAGGGGTTGTCACTAAACTAAGTGGGTATGAGAGAGATGTTTTAAACATATGACTTATTATGTATGAACATATGAATATGTGTATGGCCTATTACGAACTTGATAAAAGACTTCCGCTGATGACATGTGAATCTAGAATGGATATGCATGATAGCATAATATGATATATAATGATATGATTAGTAAATCGCTTCTGCATGAATAGTAATATGTATGTGAATGTGATCTAATTGATAACGTTTCCGCAATAGTATTAATGTATATAAATAAGTGGAAATGAATACCAGAGAGAGATAGTATATTGGAATTTAGGCTTGTATCGATAACCCGATCGTACCGTAGACCGTATATGTGGAGTATGAGATACGGTATACTAGTATGGTTAGTTAGTCGTTACGTCGATGTGGCATCCAGTGGGATAAGGGTGCTACAATGTATATGTATATATATTTGCATGTATTCATATGAATGAGATTGAGTATATAGGTATCCCACTAAGCGTAAAAATCACTTAACACGGTTATTATCTGTGCAGGTCCAAAACAGGTTAACACACCAAGAATCGAGGACGTCGCAGGACCAAGCCAACGACAATAAAGAAACTTTATATGTAATATTAAATATGTCATAGTTTACTTTGGTTATGTATTCTAAAGTCAAGAACTGTAGGGTTTGTAATTATGTGGCATGTATAAATGTATATATATATATATATATATATATGTATGTGTGCATGGATGTAGAATGCATGATTCACTAGGAAGGACTTGCATGCCTTAGAATGTTGAATGGACGAATGCATGAAATGAGACCCATTAAGAAAGTGGTAAATGACCTAGAATGAATGTTAGAAGAGTACGCTTTCGCATGATGATATAAGTGATATGAGAATGTGCATGGTAAAACTATATGAATGAATATGACATGACATGTATGTATGAGATGAAATGAAAGTATGCATGAGCACTAGCATGACCTTAGGTTTAGTGGCGATCTTCAGGTCGGACCGTACGACGTGCTTGAGGTATGTCGCGCTGTGTACGTATACGGTCGGGGGATTGCTACACGTGGCGCCTATACCCGTATAGTCAGGAAGGGGCGTTACAATATATGTATGTTTACATGTATGTGTGTTTGTATGTATGTATATATGTATGTGTATGCATGCATGCTATATATGTATATATATGTATATTATGTATATGTGTATGTATGCATACATGCATATGTATGTATGTATGTGTATGTACAGATGTATGAATGTTATGTGTGTAGGTATAATATATATGTGTTTATGTATATATGCATGCATCCATGTGTATGTATGCATGTATGTATATGAATGCATGTATTTATATTATGTATATGTGTATGTATGTATGCATATATGTATGTTTATGTTATGTTATGATATGTATGTATGATGTTAAACATGATGTATACATTTATATATGTTTATATGTATATTGAATATGCATGCATATACGTACGTATGTTTATATGTCAAATACATGCATGCATGTATATATGTATGCTATGTATGTATGTATGTATGTATATGTATGTATGTGTATACATGCATGCATGTGTATGCATGTATATATGTATACATGCATGGATGTATACATGCTATGTATGTGTATATGTATGCATGCATGCAAACATGTGTATGTATGTATATATATGCATGTTATGTATGTAAGTATATTATATATGTGTGTATGTATGCATGCATGCATGTATCTATGTGTATGTAAGTATATTATGTATGTGTGTATGTATGCATGTTATGTATGCAACTCTTCATTGTACAATTCGATTTATTTATATACACAAAGTGGATGCTTGGCTCATTTATTCAGTTGAGACATCGGTCTCTCCTAATGGACTTTGGTCCCAATACCAATGGGCTTGGGCTTTGAGCCAAATATGGAAAACTATTTTATTTTGTGACTTTTATTAAAGAAAAACCAAATATTTATTATAACAAAACCAATTAATCAATATAAATTAGATCTGACAGATGGGTTGAGTCGGGTGGGTTTAGATCCATGTCATTTCGGGTTTGGGTTTTTTTGGGTCTGGGTCATTTTACGTTCAGGTTATGGGGTCACTTCAGGTTCAAGTTGGGTAGGATCGAATCGGGTCTTGGGTTCACAGTCTCACAGATAGATAGATCAAATTTAGTCATGACTATATATATTATATATATTTGTATATATATTGCATATATGAACATATGTATGTTATGTTATGTTATGTCATGTTATATTATGTTATGTTATGTGTGGATGTATGTATGTATGGTCTTAGGCACGCATACTTGTATATATATGTATGCATATATATTTTGCATGCATGCATATAATAACATATTATCTATGAAAATTTGAATAAAATATCTTCTTAAATAATAAATTCATCTATACCATATCACATTATCTTACACATTCTTACCCATAATTCAAATAAGGGTAAATAATAACAAATATGACATACTTATAGTACCTGTGTACGAGTATTGAAAGCTCTTAAGTTAAAGATTATGGATTCATTTGACAGGAATTTTCACATTAACTTTTAAACAGTAGAAGAAGAGAAGCAAAAGTTAAGAGTTTCTAATTTGATATTTGAAAACTAATTTATAAAAGAATTTTTGGGATATAAATAATTTTTATTTGATCATAGGATAAAAGTTAAATTTTAAAAATATCATTAAAAAAATAACTTCCCTCATTTTTAGGGAAGAGCTTTATGAAGAAATCACCCTATATTGGCTTTTAAAAAAGAGTTTTTAGTGATTGGAAACTCTTTTGAAAATTTAATCAAATGAATTCAAAAGTGGGTTTTCAGCCTGAAAAGCCACTTTTAACTTTCTTGAAGTCCAGTTAAGTGAGAGTTTTAATCCAACGGATCCATTACATCGATGCATTAAAGAAATGTGCAATAATAATATAATATGGTAGACTTTCTAATCCTTTTCTTCTTACTTTAATGCATCTTAATTTGTCAACAGAACCCATCAAAGTGAGGCCAATTGTTGATACTCGGATTTGAGACTTCTGATTTGGAGATTTTTTGATGATGAAGGGTTAATCAGCTTCAATTGAAAATTATAGACTCGGGATGATATGAAATCGAAATAATCAAGAGAACATGAATTGTGTTTCGCATTTTAAGTCCAAAAAAGTAGTATTTTGCCTTTTTAAACTCTTTCGAGTGTGAATTTTGAAACTCATACACCGAAAATGGATTTAGTGCATCAAAATAAGTTTGAAAAGATAAAGTTTGAAATTTCGAGACAAGGACCCGAGGGACACATAGAAGCCCGATAGGCTGCCACGTCTCATGACCGCACCTTTTTTCCTCGAATTTTCAAAAATTTCATTAATTTTGAATTTTCTGAACAATTCTGCCATTGGATCAAATTTATGTTTTTAAAAAGAGAATTAAAATTCTATTTAGGGGGTTGGATATCTTAATATTGGACAGTTAAAGAAAATCAAACACTTAAATTTACACAGTTGAAAAAATTACACATTTAGAAATTTTCTTGATTTTCCCGATTCTCCAACCATACTTGAGATTAGTTTTGTGAAGTGAGCACATCCTGAGAAAAATAAAATATACACGCATCATATCTATTCATATGTTATTTTCATCAACATTTTGTCCCTTCTCTTTCTATTTTCTTATTTGTTATTTTTGTTTAACCTTTTTATTTAATTATTACATTTAATTAGTTAATATTTAAATGTGTAAATAAATAAATCATAATCTTCCATGATCACATGATTGGTGAGATTATCGTAATAATCTTGTTGTTTTATTTATTTCAAATAATAATTTATTTTATTTATTTATTCATATATTTATTTTATTTATTCTTTTTGGGGATTTAATTTGTTAAATAAAATTTTCGAATAACAAATTTGATAACCCATCACACACTAAATCTGAGATTCTATGATGGCAAAAACTCATTATTAATTAACATAAATTTCCTGTAATTCTTGGTATATCCAGATAATAGGTAGGAGCATAAACTGAAACATTCTGGTTAATAAATATTTTTTTTTCTGATTTTTATTGAATTTATTTGATTTATTTAGTTAATTTTCATAATATTAATTTTTGCTTTTACCGACACTGTTTTTGGATCATTTGCAACACTTTCTAACTATTCATCACTAATTTCTGCGATATTATTCATCTAAAGTCCAGGCATATTTTTTTATTTCATTTTAATTTTGTGTTTTCTCCTTTGTTCGGTTTCAAAAATAGCCCATGTTTGTTCACATTTTAAAGGAAAATCACATTTTGGATTTATTGGTTGCATTGATTTTTTAGTTCGGGCCTATTTACTTACTTAATCAGGATTGGTTTGATTAATTAACCCATTAATCATATTTTAGTTGTATTTATTAATTTTGATTAATTACCTTGAAGGCAATGAAGATTCATGAAGCTGTAGTGATTAGTTGTAATTATTTAGTTTAATTTCCTTTAACTTTATTTTATTTTATTGTTTAATTAGGTTGCTAGTTTAATTATAGAATTAATTAAATACCCATGCATTATTTAGTTAATTGTTTTAAATATATTCATAAATAAAAAATCACTAAATGTTTTATACTATACTTATGATTAATTGGTATTTTAATTAATAAATTTATTGATTTCCTAATAATATTCACCTAATTAATTTAAAGACGAAAATTTCAAAATTAAATAATTTTTCAATATTATGTATGTTGACATGTTCATGCATAGTCCCTTAATTACTTTATTTATTTGCCACTTTATTTACCATTTTATTTAATATTTGAATAATTGCACCTTTTTACTTTTAATAAATGTTTATTTACCTCGATTTATGTAAATTAGAATGAATAATGTGACTAAAATGGAAATAATATTCAAATTCTGAGAGGTAGAAATAAGAGGGGATTTTCGGACAGCAGAACTCTGATTTGATTTCTCATTTTAATCAGTCAGCTGATGATTCCATAAAACTATTTTCAAAGCAAACCGATTTTTTCTTGAGTCACCGGTGAAACCTGAAAAAACTAAAGCGGTTTGAACTGAGCCTCCCTTCTTGACTCGCTAGAGATTTGTTAGCAGGAGAGATATTATTCGGGTTCTATCAGCGAACCAAAACCGTATCTCTCTTATTGAATTATTTGAACTGCATGAATCTTTGAAGAGTTTCTACACTTTTCCACCGCATTTAAAATTTTTGTTAATGACATACAAAACTCAATAATGTGGTGTTGTATGGTCATATTTTTTTATATTTATCAGATGATGTGTTATAATATGATTTTATTAACATTTTCCTTATTTGATTTTATCGTGTAACCATATAAAAAATATAAAATTATTAAAATATTAAGAATATATATTAGGTAATGATTATTAGGATAAAATAGAAAATATAAAATATAGATGATGTTATTATGAAAATGAAAAATGATTAAATTGATAATTTGAAAATATGAATAAAATATTAACACATGTTATCCATAAAAATCTAACTGAATTTTCTTTTTAAATAAGAAATTCATACATACTGTAGCATATTATTCTAATAATTCTTATCCATAATTCAAATAAGGGCAAAAAATAACACATACGATATATTTGTAGTACCTGTATACGGACACTAAAAGCTCTTGGATTAAAGATTACGAGGCCATGTGACATGATTTTTAATTTAATTTTTACACGGTAAAAAAAACATAAATTAAATTTTTTAATTTGGTGTCTAAAAAATAATTTATAAAAGAGTTTCAGGATTTAAATATCATTTTTATTTGATCATTTATAAATGTAAATTTTAAAAATATCATTAAAAAAACAAAATCACATATGTTTGGCTTTTTATAGAAGAGTTTCTAGTATCCGAAAATTTTTCTAAAAATTTAATCAGAAGTGATTGTCAGTCGCTTCCAGCTTTTATAAAATCCAACTAGATGAGAGTCTTTAATCCAACGGATTCAATTCATCAATATATTGAAGAAACGTGCAATAATAATACAATAATAAAACTAACTATAATAATAAATAAGTCAAAATTAAAAATTGAGGGAGCACACGTCACAATTACCGCGGACGGATGACGCAATAATTAGTATTTGATTACTTTCTACTACATTCAAAGCTTACTTTTATCATATGTATATTCCCTATAATTTCTAGCCACACCAACCAAATCAATCAATCAATCAAACGAACACCAATGGCGGACACTGTAATACACTTCGGCATAATCGGCTGCGCAGAAATAGCCCGCAAGGTTTCCCGAGCCATTACTCTCGCGCCCAACGCTCATCTCTCAGCTATAGCAAGTCGATCGGTAGAAAAAGCCTCTGCTTTTGCTAAAGCTAATAATTTTCCTTCCGATGCTAAGATCTACGGCTCTTATGAGTCACTTCTCGATGATCCAGATATTGATGCCGTTTATGTCCCCTTACCTACTAGTCTTCATGTGAAATGGGCCTGTTTGGCTGCCCAGAAAAAGAAGCATATTTTGTTGGAGAAGCCTGTGGGGCTTAATGTGGATGAATTTGATCGGATTTTGGAGGTTTGTGACGCTAATGGAGTTCAGATTATGGATGGTACTATGTGGATGCATAATCCTAGAACTCATAAGATGAAGGAGTTCTTGAATGATAAAGAGCGTTTTGGCGAGATCAGAACTGTAAGTTTGATTCTTTTTATTTTTGTTGGATGTAATTTTTTGTGATTATGCCTCTCAATTTTGAATATGAACTCAAAATTCTGAAGAAAAATACATTTTTTCGGTGAATTACTTTATTTTACGTGATTTTCTCACAACTCAAAGCCCCCTTGATAATGCTTAAATTAAGTAATTTTCTACACAGGTATATTTGTGTCTGCAGCGGCCAAATCAGAAAAATCTTTCCCAAATCTTGAAGTAGAAAGCACAAACATACTTGAGCTATGAACAATTTAATTTATTTTTTTTAATAGGTGCATAAAAAACTCTAAAAAAAAAACCATTTTTCATTAAAAAAATATTTTCTAAATCTTTGATGTTATATTATTTCTTTTTACATTAATATTTTTTATTTTTAATTTATAAAAAATTAAAAAAATTAATAAATTAATAAAAAAATAATAAAAAATAATGAATAGTAATTTAGTGTCGTGGGATTTGCTGTAAAATGAAATAAAAATTGAGTCAGAATTGAAGCAAATTTACTTCAATCCCACAGCTTTTGGTGCAGGTTCCGAGAAGGTCTAAGTATTGATAGTTGTAGATCTTGGTATTTCCTTAAGCACCATGCAAAAGCGGGAAACGTATTTACTAATAATTGCAACTACTCTCTTTGGGCTGAGTATATGGAGTTTTATGGTATAGGGGGTATTGTTAGCCTTTGATCAAGCTCTCTAAGTGTTGATCAAGGGATAAAAAAAATACCCCTATACCATAAAACTCAACTGTATCGTAGGCTTACTCTCTCGTTGCAACACCCCTACCTGTCCTACAGTGTCGTCCAGACCACGAGTGCCACATGCATTTATTGGTATCAGAGTTGAACTTTACCCTTTTCTGTGTCAAACCTTACAATCGTTATCCGGTTATTCAGAAAGTACTACTCATAGCCCACAAATTACTATTCATATAACAAGAAGTTCTATTCACAAACTTGAGATTTTTTTTTTTTTTTGCGCAATACATTCTTATCTTTTATAATAATTGATTAATGTTAAAATATAAGATAATTTCTTTTGCATCCAAACAAAGAAGTGGAATGGTCGATTCTAGTTGTTGGGTCATAGTGTTTCTATAAACTTGCTATGTTTTGAAGGGTCAATGGAATTTAGGTAGAATGTGTGAAAAGACGATACACGCCATATTTATATTGTAAAAGGATTTTCCATGCTTTATAATATAAACCACCAACATGTGTGGTTATATATGCTCTGTGATTGCCTTGGATGTTCGAAACTTACAGTTGAAAATCGTTTGTACTTCATTTGTGTATATTTTTTGTAACTCGCCTGTTGAATTTAATCGAATAAATATATTTGAGGATGTTGGTGTTTTGTTTATGAACTAATTTGATGAATATAATGGTGTTATAACTATTTGATTGAAGATTGTAAGGATCAATTTATAATCTTTTGCCCAAGTTTTCTTTCCCCACCTTTTAGATGAGGAAGTCCAGTTTTTCTTTTCTAAGGTATATCGAATTTTGGAACTCCAGGTACATAGTTGTTTTACATTTGCGGGTGATGATGACTTTCTCAAGAATGACATCCGGGTGAAACCAGATCTTGATGGTCTCGGTGCACTTGGTGATGCTGGATGGTATTGCATTCGATCAATCCTCTGGGCTACTGAATACGAACTGCCCAACACGGTCATAGCCTTGCAAGGGCCGATATTGAATGAAGCAGGGGTAATTTTGGCTTGTGGTGCATCTTTACATTGGGATGATGGAAAAATAGCAACCTTCCATTGCTCTTTCTTGACCCATTTAACAATGTACATCACCGCAATTGGAACGAAAGGAACGTTGCATCTCGATGATTTCATTATTCCTTTCCAGGAGAAGGAATCCTCCTTCACCGCTGCTTCAAAATCTTGGTTCAATGAACTTTTTACAGGATGGGAGCGGTTCCCGAGCCAGCATACTGTTGCCTTAGAAATCCCACAGGAAGCTTGTATGGTGAGAGAATTTGCCCGGTTGGTCACGAACGTTAAGGTAAATGGAGGAAAACCGGACCATACCTGGCCAACTCGCAGTAAGAAGACGCAATTGTTACTGGATGCTGTTAAGACATCGATCGAGAAAGGTTTCGAGGCTGTTAAAATCACATATTGATTTGAGAGTTTGTGATGGATATTTGTGTTAGTGTGATAAGTTTGTTTGAATTTTGTTGAACTCTTTAGCATCTGTGATTCTGAGGTGTCCCACCTTCAATGTGTTTCTATGTGGTAATAATGTATGAAGTTGTTTGTGATTGGTATTTTATGCTTCAAAATTATTTAAGGGAGAGAGTATATTGATTCTCTTCTATAAATTGGTGAAGTAAATGTGGATATTTGTTATTCTTTTCTATAAATTAGCTAACAGAACTGAAAGTGGACATATCATCGTTGACCACGAGAAGAAATAAGGGTGATATTAATATTGAAGTATTGTAAATGGCATAATTTGTGTATATTATTTTATTGAAAATGGCATAAATTTGTCA
>CAOJCQ010302587.1:0-13355 GCA_948356215.1 Stillingia texana | reverse complement strand
ATTCACCAAGTGTTGGATTGTTCACCCACCAATAGGGAACGTGAGCTGGGTTTAGACCGTCGTGAGACAGGTTAGTTTTACCCTACTGATGACAGTGTCGCGATGGTAATTCAACCTAGTACGAGAGGAACCGTTGATTCTGCCGTTTCTGCTCAAAAAATAAACACCCAGGCTGTTCGGCTCCATCCGTATCCCTAAGATGAATGAATCGGTCACTCAATCTTACCATGAAATCGATCCCTACGGTACTCGATTGTTTGTTTCTCTCCACCATTTCTTTCTTTTCCGACTGCTCTTCCTCTTCTTCTCCGTCTCTTTTTCTATTGTAGAGAAAGCTGGTTCCAATCCCATGATTCTGGGGCCTTTTATGCGTTCAGGGGACGGATAAAGGGACAAGACAAGAGTATCAGCTTATGGAATTCTAGAGCCTAATGATTCAAACCATGAGGGTAAGCATCTTAACTGCAACTCAACTTGGCTGCAATTATTTGATACTCAAATGAGTGTAATAGCTGGAATCGGATTTGTGAGTGAGTGTCATATTTCTTCAATAAATCTCTTAAATTGCTGTAACCTTCTGAAACAGTTTTGACAGCAAAAAAAAAAAATACAATAATCATATGCAATTCACGCATAATACAACACCTAACAGAAATGAAGTACAATAGCTGCATTAACTGACTAATTCCATTAAGCTAATTAAGGTTTTCCTACTTCACACCTGCGCTGAGTTGTTCTACTTCACAAATTCTGGCAATGCTAAATGAGAAATATTATGTAATGAATATTTTTCATTATCTGCTAACAAGTTGTTTGTTGAATCTGGGATTTGAACGCCTTTACATATTTCATAAAACAGCATCTAATTATTATCATCACCTTAAAACGGTTCTCACATAAGAAAGACAGGTACAAGCTCAAAGGTTTTTATGGACTTTTAACTTCATAGAATACTTTATGCGCTTACATCACTATCCACTTCCAAATTAAAAATTCATACTTGATATGGCATTATTCCATTATTTAAAAAATCACTTAAACGCATGTGTTTTACATTTACACAATAGACGATCTTTCTTATTCTTTATTGAAGAAGTGTTTTGTAAATCCTAATCTTATGCTCATTATTTAAAAATCTTAGCACCAATTAAATGCATGTGTTTTACATTTACCAGATACACGATCTTATCTTTTTTTAACCCTTTGCATTCATTTCTTATCCGGTTCGATCTTTTATGTTGACACATCTTCTGCCATGTAGCTTGTGATATTTTTTCATTCCTAATGTTGTCAATTTGACATTGCACCTTATTGTGTGAATTTGATCCACGATTTTATATCATTGTCTTACCTTCTTAATCCAGGTAATTGCAGTAAGTTACGCAATCATGATGACTACATCAATGGATCTGAATTGGCAAATGAGAGCAATTAGAGTGTTGCCAATGTTTCTTTTATCTGTTTTATCATCTGCAGCTTATTCAGCTTTTATGAGCTTCACAAGGATTTGTAAGTGTCTCAAACTTGCAAAATATTTTATATCTTGTAGAATTTTCATGTTTCATTTCGAGTTTCAATTGTTTCCTTTTTAAGATTTTGAAAATGTTAGCAGTATTGCGTCCAAATGGGTCTTAGCCTCATAAGTTAAAATGCATAATCAATGAGTTGAGTTACCATAAATGCTTAGAATTGCTATTAAAAACTGAAAAATATGAAAGTTGTCCATAATTCTAGCTCTTGCACTGGTCTGTTGTGCCCCCCTTCACTGAAAAATATGGAAGTTGTCCATTATCATACTTTCTTCCACTATCAGACCCCATTTGATACAAGTTAAAGAAATTTTGTTGTCGAATTCCTTTCATTCTTTCACATCTATATACATTCTAAGAATTATTGAAGTAGATAATATCAGGTACATTTCCCATATTCAACTACTTGATAACTACTGGGAAAATAATATAAAATAATTAAACACAACTTCTTTTAGTAACTTCATTGCAATGCACTATTGCTGGTCTACTATTTACTTTCCAGCTGCTTCCATTTTTACTTCTTGTAGTACGCTGTGTGTGAATTTTATAACTGTGTACTGTGTGTGAATTTTATAACTGTGTACTGTGTGTGAATGCTGTCTGCACATTGAAATTTGTATTAACCCCAATCTAGCATACCCATATATTTACACTTATAAAATTTAGGAAAAGGTATAATTTGCTCCTATTTTGGCTAATAATCTTATTGAATCAGACCTGATTCTTGTTAAGCCCAAACTTCTTTAATTGAAAGGCCACACGTTTTTCAGACTTTAAATTGCAAGATTTAATATGTTGGGTTAGAAATTGCAAAATCACTATAAGGTCAGGTCCAATTTCGTACCCTAAAATAAAAAAATATGCATTAAATATAACGCTTTCGACCTGCCTAGAAATTCCAGCAGATGAAATCTCTATCTTCGCTTTTCTTGGAATTTCTTCATGGTCAACATCCTCTCAATCTACAAACTCTACTATTGGTCGCTAACTTTGTTGCCGGATCAAAAAGAGTTTGGCATGATGATGTAGAAAAGATGTGGATGGATATCGCTATTGTGATTTTTTGGCCACGTAAGTTTCCTTGGAACATTTTGCATGATTTTTCTATGAATGTGCAATACTTTTCTTTATAGGGTTTTCATTAGGAATTGACACGTGAGTTTTCTTATCAACTGCATTTTGTGGTGAAAGATTGAAGTTTTTTTTTCTTTTTTTTTTCCTTGATAGTGCTCCAATCACTAATCACATCCTTTGAAGACAGAATAGAGGAGAAATGAGAAGATGCTAATACGGTCATCGATTTACGATTTTTAGTTTCAAGGTTATCGTAAAGATGAACCCTATAAGTATACTGGTAAACTATAAATACAGAAACATGACTTGTCTATTTATATGTTCTCATTTTCTATTTATATGTTTTTTATTTATATATTTATACGAGGACACTCAACAACAGTGTAAAAGTCAAGCAGGCTTGAATTGTATGACAACACTTCATCTCATCTTTACGCCAACTAAGGAGCAGTGAAATATATTAAGGTTCTGTGTGATGGGGTTACAAATGTTCCATCTTCATTTTGAGAAATTCAAACTTGCGCAGAGCCATTCATTCCAGGTAATTCCCCTTCTCAAAACCTTTTAACCAGATCTGCAGAAAATTCATCCCAGGTAGTTCCCCTTCTACCTCTATTTAAGTTAGCCTACCAGGAATTAGCCATTCCATATAGAGTCATGCCATATCTACCTTTAGACATATCAGCAGTATAGACAAGGTTCAACAGGAATGATGTTTACCTGGACCTTAGGCGTCACTGGAGTTTGGTTGTCTTCAAACTTTTGAGCATAATCAGTTTGCTGTTGAGCATCACTTGAGGGAGAGGACCCTGCACAATCATATGCACTGATATGTCAATGGTCTTTAACTCTTTTATTTGTCAATTCATGTGTTCTGATGGAAAATGTTCTTAGTTCGTAGATGTATTAAGCATCCAATCTGCTCTACATTTCTACATGTAAGTGCCCTGCTTTTTCATATGCCTCAGCAGTCATTATTTCCATTGTTGAATGATACGGTTATTTGTTTTACTCAGGGATTGCCAGGAAGGAGGATTTTCCATACATTATGTACTGCTGTCCACACTGCCAGGTATTGAATCAGGCCTGCAAAACAATCAGAAGACATTGTTTGTGCTTCTACATCGGCTAATTCGAGCACTTCGAAAGCTGGGGGTAATGTTTGAGAAGTCAACAATGCCACCAACCCTTCAGGTGACAGTATACCCCCTGTTAATAGCACAAGCAGTGCTGATCCAGAAATTCAGGAAATAACGGAAATTCAGGCATGTAGGTGTTGAGATTTACTATGTGCAGCCTTAAAGCAATCAGTAAGGTCATTGAGAGTTGAGTTGGTACTATTACGTACTGTATGTGTTCATGCTACATAAAATGCTTGAGATTTGGTATTGAAGTGAGTGGTTGTACTATTTGACATATAGAAAGATCACAGCTAGATTGTAAGTGAGAAATGTTTGCGTTTATCATATGCCTGGCTCATGGATGAAACTAGATGTTTATTTTGGATTTGGCTTTTCTTAGTTTTGGGAGAGGCGGACAAAAGGTTAGACATGATGAAAGTTTAAAAGAGTTTCTTGATTTTAATCTTACTTTGGTCATCTGAGGTCATGAGGCGTGGAGGGGGCTAATGTTACTTTCAACTTTTTCTTTGATTTTTATATTTTTATTTTTTATTTTTATTTTTTTATTATTTATTTAAGCCAACCGGGTATAGTATGAATGATGCAGAACCTCAGTCTATAAACGAGACTAAAACGCTGAATATTATGGAATTGAACTTAAAACAGAAAATCAAACCCTCAATCTAACATGTAAATAGGAACACGTATGATAGATTGATTGAAAAATAATAAGAACTAGAATCATGCAAATTCAGCAACTAACCTTATTCTTGATGCAATAGTAGGAATCAAAATAATCTTTCAATTCTCACAAGAGTAATTTTGATGAATAACCAAAAGAATTGATTAAAATCAAAGTTTAAGTCTGAATAATGTTAAAAATAATGTTGTAATAATGAATGAATAAAAATCTTACAAAATATCCTACTTATAGGTTACATAAGAGGTATAATTGAACTAGGTTAGAAATCCTAAGGATAGGCTTCTTCGCGTGGGCACACGCCCGTGTGCTAGATACACACGCCCGTGTGTAAAACATGAAATATAGGCAGCAAGTTTCCAATCGCACACACACGCCCGTGTGAAGGAAGACACGCCCGTGTCTGTTTTGCCCAAAACATCCCGTAGCTTCAGCCTTTTCAAGGCACGCCCGTGTGAGACCAGGCACGCCTGTGTGAATCCCCTTGAATTCTTCCAGCCTCTTGACCTTTGTAAACACACGCCCGTGTAGGTGAAGGGCACGGCCGTGTGAGCCTTGTCACATTTGAAACTCGACTTGGATCATGTTGAAAGCCTTCTCGATGCCCCCGATCATCTCTCCCAGGTCTTGTGACTGGTTAATTGCCTCCATATAAACTTTGACAAACCTTGAATATGCTTCTTTAAGCCTTTTTGCTCTAAGTCTTGTAATTGGCCCTTCGGGTAAAGCCAACTTGTCTTGTTTGGTGCCCTTGCATGCATCATCCCCTCCCGCTTGAAAAGGATTCGTCCTCGAATCTGAATCATAATCAAACAGAAATAAATCAGAAACATTAAATGTAGCACTAACTCCAAACTCACCTAGCAGATCAATTTTGTATGAGTTGTCATTGATCCGCTCCAAAACCTGGAATGGTCCATCTCCCCTTGGATCCAATTTTGACTTCTTATGGTTAGAAAATCTCTCCTTGCGCATATGAACCCACACCCAATCTCCGGGTGCAAATATAACCTGTTGTCAACCCCTGTTGGCCTGTTTCGCATACATTCTATTACGCGCCTCAATATTCTCACGTGCTTTAGTATGAATGGATTTTTCCAAATCTGCTTTTGCCTTGCCATCTAAATTAGAAATTCCATGCAAAGGTAAAGGCAATAAATCTAAAACAGTTAAAGGGTTAAATCCATATACAATTTCAAATGGTGAAAAACCTATAAAAGAATGAATGGCACGACTATAAGTAAACTCAACGAATGGCAAACAATCTTCCCAGGTTCTCAAATTTTTACCAACTACAGCACGTAACATAGTCCCTAGAGTCCTATTCATAGCCTCAGTTTGGCTGTCGATTTGTGGATGACAAGTAGTAGAAAATATCAATTTAGTACCCAAATCCCCCCACAAAACATGCTAGAAATGACTAAAAAACTTAGAATCTCTATCAGAAACGATAGTTTTAGGTATGCCATGTAATCTCACTATGTCTCTGAAAAACAAGTTTACTATATGTGTTGCATCATCGGTTTTATAACAAGCAATGAAATGCGACATTTTGCTAAACCTATCAACAACAAATATAGAATCCCTACCCCTTTTTGTCCTTGGCAACCCCAACACAAAATCCATAGAAATATCAGTCCAAGGTGCATTTATAACAGGCAAATGAGTATACAAACCATTAGACAAAGACTTAGACTTAGCCATTTTACATGCGAAACATTGTGCACATACTTTTTCTATAGATTTTAGCATATTATGCCAATAAAAATGTTCACTCAATATGTCTAAAGTCTTTTTTATTCCGAAATGACCCATCATTCCCCCAGCACGCGATTCCCTAACAAGCAATTTTCTCATAAACATTGTTGTATGCATAATTGTTTTTCCCTAAACAGAAATCCATTGATGTGAGCACGGCCTTGCATCAGAACAAGTTAGCATTATAGGAATGGCCGGACACGGGTTCGAGAGTCACATGATTCAAAGATGGTTTTCGGAAATGGATTCTTTTATTAAAAAATTTAGTTCCCCAGTGGAGTCACCAGTCCCTATTGCGCGTGCCGGTTGGGCTTTTTATTGAATTTGAAAAACATACTGATCTTTTTGAAATGGGCGGAGCAAACAGGTCATTTATATCTAGGTTTTCCTTTTGACGGTTTTGGAGTACTGAAAAGGGAAGCGAGGGTAAACCTCTTAAGAGGATTTCTTTGGTGTCTCGGATGGATTTTGAAAAATGAAACATTTTTTATTTTATTTTTGAAAGCAAAACTGAGTTTCAACCCGGTTTATATAAAACCGAGAAAAGTGAACCAAAGATTATCATGGTTCAGTAATCCATGTCTTATTTTAGTCCGATTTTGAGTTTAATTAATTAGGTTCATGCAATCGATTTAATTAGCTCTTAATTAATCTTAACCTACACACGAGATGCAATTGAATTGAAAATACACAAACAAAACATTGCAATCGTGAGAATTAAAATAAATTACGGAAAAGCGATAAAATGCATATAGATGTTATACATACATAAAACTGAGTGTCTGATTAATTTGGGAACTTTGATTCCGCATGCCATGATTTATTAAAAAAAGGTTATTTTTGTATTTTCTGATTTAAGCGGCTTTTATTAATAAAAATCAAACATTTTTATTATTAAAATGACAAATTAATTCCAAAGTAGAAATTTCATTTAAGTGACTTTTTTTCGAGTTTTATAAAACGAAGAACCTAAACATATTTTCTAATGCATGAGCATGTCGAGAATAGTAACGAGATAAATTCTAGCAACCCAAAATATTAAGTGCGGAAAATAAATAAAAAAATACGAAATAAACTAAGAAATAAAATAAAATTCTATGCTATTAGAGATTACGTCTCGAGGATACCCGAAGGCTGGATATATTCTGGAATTAAATAATAAATAACAGAAAAATTAATCTGCACGTAAACCAAGAACAAAAAGTTTAACAGTGATTTTTTGGGTCAAAACAGTGTCAGATAGCCCACCAACATATTTGTCTAAAGATTCTATTTGAAACGGGTAAAATGAACTTCCGATTGAAGAGAAACGCGAGAAATAAAATCTGCTTTCAGGCATATTATCAAAAAATCCAAAATTAATGGAAAATAAATGAAATAAATAGATAAAAATTTGAAAAAGATAAAGAAATGGACGTTAAACGTATCTTAGTTTCTTGCCACCATGGGAATCATGGATTCGCCTGTGGCAGATCCCGAAAACCACACCGAAACAAGGAAAAAGGATAAAATGAAGTAAATAAAATTGAGTAAATGTAAAATAAATTAAAATAAATAAAGAAAACGTTGCTGAAAAATAAAATGAAATACGAATTAGAGCCTAATCAATATTTTCTCAGGTTAAGGATTATCTCTCACAGTCGGTTTCTCAGGCTCGGAGAAGCGTGGAGTAATTCCAATGTAAAGGTTTTAATACCTAAATTAATATTTTTCTGCTTGATTTGCTTAAGTAATTAATTTTAGCCTAATTAGTTTGCTAATTTGAGTCACTAATTGTCTAATTTTTACTAAGAAATGTGCTAATTTGCCTAGAAAAATCATTCTTAAAATTATCAAACGTGTCAAAAATCCTTAATGCTCTATTTATAGCCTAGAAAACGAATTAGGGGTAAACTGGTAATTTTGGACCAGAATTAGGGGCATCAGGGTCATTTTCATGACATGGAGCCCTAAAAACACCAGGGGACAGTTTCGCCGCCAATGGTGGCAGCCTCACTGTCTGGGCAGGTGGCGCCACTGCCTGCCATGTGGCAGGCTACCACCTGCCATCTGGCATTCAAACTCAAAATGCGTGAAAAAGGGAAAAACATGATTTTCGGAACTGAAATTAGGGTTTTACAATTAATTTAATTATTCTTTTGCATTTGGCCTCCACGTTCCCCAACTCCGGGATCCGTACTCCAGGATCATAGGCGATCAATCTCTCATCATAGAAAATCTCAAGACTATAAGCTCTAACCCGGCTCGTGTTCGACATCCTCAGGGTAGAATGGCTTCTTAAGTTCCCCCTTGAATACTTCCCATGTTGCCATGGCGCTAGACCTTCTTTTAACATCTCTGCGTCTTCGATGCCACCGTACGAGGGTTGTATCTTTGAGGAAGAAAGAAGCGTCGCTTACCTTTTTGCACTTCCTCTATGATTCCCATGGGCCCAAAGTATGATTCAAGGTCCAAAAGAGAGTTGTTAATTTCCCTCCAAACGTCAGAGGTTTAGGTGTATTCATCTTTCCTGCGGGTGATACTTGGATAGCTTGACTTGGACCTTTAACTCCTCCACATGTCCATCAGGCTCGACAAGCTTTGTCTTACATGAACTAAGCTCCTCATCCTTGGTGATAATCATTTCCTTGAGGGCTTTGTTCTCCTTGCAGGCCATGTGGATTAGCAAGGGTCTGATATGGCTAATCATACCTCAATCCCGAAGACTTCAAACTATCATCATGTTGATACCTGGGTTAGAGCTTCTGGTTTGAGAATTTCATTGATGAAAAGAGATCGCCCATGATCCCGGAGTATGGTTCTCAGAGTAAGAGACATGCAAAAAAAGAATGAAAAACTGATTAGAAAACCCTAATTTCATGTTTGAAAACTAAGCTTTTCCCTTTTTCATGTGTTCGAGTTTGAATTTCAAAATTTTATCTGCGGATTTGGAATCAGGACATCAAAATACGTTAGGAGGAAAAACCGGACAGGGTGCTACGTGGCACTCTCTAGAAGTGCCACGTGGCAGCTGTCTGCTAAAACGCACTAGGCAGTGGAGCCGTCGCCTGGGTGATGGCTCCATCACGTGGCTCCGCTGCCACTAGGCAGTGGAGCCATCATTTGGGTGTGGGCTCCATCACTTGAGGTGACGGAGCCATCATCGACCGGTAGCTCTGCCGCTCGGACGTGTTTTCACACGTGAAAAACAACCATTTTTTACATCTGAAAATTTCCCTAATTCACTTAAATACCTGAGGGTCCACAACCTCCTAAGGCCAAGGGAGCAACCCAAATTGATAAGCATATGACTGCAAGCAATAAACTCAGGTAAATCCTGATGCCCGAAGGGGTCAAATGAAATGTACAAGAAAGGGAAAGATGCTTACCAGCACAAAATAAATGTTCCCGATAATGGTCACACATCTCCTGCACAAGGTGTCAAGTGACCAATATTGCCATCCAAGGGCTGGGATGCCCCAATTGAAGTGAATTAAGCATTGGACAGATTCGAGCTGTGACTAGAACAATTATATTTCTATCTTACTCTTTCTGTTTTTAGTTTTTAGTTCTCGTTCTCTTTATCTTTCTTTCCATCTTCTTTTGAAAGGATTTTTAGAGCCTTTTTATTTCTGGGTTATATATTTGAGAATTTTAAAATAGATAATTTCAGTAAAATTCAAATTTAGTTGACTATCTTAAAAAAATAAAAAGGAAAAGATGAGAAATAAAGTGGATGCAGCTCTAAGGTGAGAATAAAATGAATTTTATATGTGATTTTTAGATGACTTTTATATATGATTTTTAGATGACTTTTATATATGATTTTTTAGTTGAAGAAAAATAGAATCGTGAGCTTGATGGGCCTTTATATAGAGGTTGAGTTGTGTCTTTTAATATTTTTTAATAATTAAAATATTTTAATAATTTAAAAAAAATCCTTTAATACTAAAAATAATTACTTTAAATGAATTATAAAATAATTCAGAAAATACTATCTAATAGAATATAATTAACGTTTAATTTAATTTAGGTATAACAGAATACATTTAATTTAATATTTTAATATATCTAACAGAGTGTATTTTAAAATGCTTACATTTTTTTTTCTAAGAAGAACAAACCTGATTGACCATTCCCAAATCTGAAATCGCCCAAGAAAGAATTTCTTTATTAAAAAACTCGGCTATCATCAATCGTCCGTATAATTTATGATGGCATATAATTCATACGTACATGATCTTCTCTCAAAAATTTGCTCTAAACGAGATTGTGACTTGGTAATATTCACAAGATTATGGAGTTTGTTCTTTAGGTATCGGCTGTAAGAAAATCGTTTTAAGTCCACAAATATAGCTTTTCCTGGTGGCTTGTCAATGTATTTTGCAACCAGGGCAATATACCTACAAGTGATGTACATAGATATAAACATAAACAAACCTGATGATCATTTGCAAAAGAATTCAAAGAAAATATATATGCAGCTCCTTCGATTGACGCCAATTTTCATTTAGATACCTAAACATATGAAATCTGTAACTATTGAACACATTTCAACAGTTGAACTGATGTTGAACAAGCTACTTATATTGCAAAAATCACCAAAACCAGCACTAATGGCATCCCTCTCTTATATTGCAAACCGAAAAAGAGAATCAAAAACCCAAATTTACTCCTTTAATCTCTCAGATCTCTTAATTCTTGCAAACATTTATTCACAGAGTTGGGAACAAAGGTGAGATGTGAGAGATAGGTTCTGGGGAATATTACTCGGAGCTAACAAAGAGAGATCAGTTTGGTCAATATAGGCAAAAGTGAACTATCGGTTTACCATCCATCAAACGATATATCCATAGAATGAAAATCGTCCCAAACAACTACTTGACCTATGTTATACCATAGCGTAGCATCACCAACTATGATCCAAGTGAAGGATAATGAAAGAATAAACCATCCAAAGGCTAATACCTACTGACTTGCCAAACCCAATAACCCAAACCTTTGGCAAACTTGGTTTCCATTAAGTGTATGACGAAGTGAACTTAAGAGAAAGTAGATTATGCATGAACCTCCAAATTGGAAAATAGAGAAACCAGGTTTGCAGGTACAAAAAATGGAAAGGAACTACTAAATCGGAGAGGAAGCAAAAGTCAATTGTCTCACTCCTATAGCCACCAATTAAACCAGGTTTGCAGGTACAACAGCATTCTTATTTTTGGAACACAATCATTTTGGATGAGCCATACATAGTCAGCACATCAAGAATTTGAGATTATAATAGAGTTTACCTGAAGAAGATATCCGTGTAGCTGTTGTTGCTGATATGTTAGCAACAGTCATACCCTGTTCCAAAAAGAGTTCATATATAAATCAAAAAATCAATCAATCAACTAAGCCTTAACTCCGTAATATATCGGGTCGGCTTAAATAAATAATAGACAAAAATAAAAATAAAAAAACCAAAGTAATTGTTTCTGGAAAAATAAAATAAATAGTTGAAAGTAACCTCAGATGCCCAAAGTTAAGATTAAAATCAAGAAACTCTTTTAAACTTTCTTAATGTGTTCTTCTACATAACATGTGACATCATATACATGTAAAAAGAGAAGATCAAACTTTTCATTATCAATATATATCAAACCAGAGAGTTATGTGTTCATATTTAGCTATATACTAAAAGAATATGAAAGTACCTTTCAATTGACAATTATCGAACAAGACAAATTAACAGTGGAAGCAAAAATTGTATATGCAAAATATTCAATTGTACACTGAAAACCATCATTGACAACTTTTACCTGTTTTAATTCGCAAAAAATGTTTCTAAAGGCTTTTCATTTATTTGTCCTGTATTATGCGTGAATTGCATATGATGCGAGTGAGTGTTATTGTATTTTTTCCGTCAAAACTGTTTCAGAAGGTTACAGCAATTTAAGAGATTTATTGAAGAAATTTGAGACTCACTCACAAATCCGATTCCATCTATTACACTCATTAGGCTTGATTGGTTTATGGCTATGAGACAGTATATATACCATAATCCAGTTTGTCTTTATTCCTTTAGGAGGCCTTCCTCTGTAGAAAACTTAGGTCTTCTTAACAACAATATTTTCTTGAACAAATCCGCCATAAAACACATGACTTTGTAGTTCCAGTTGCTTTCTAATACCCATAAGTTGCTTGAATCCCAAAATTTTCTAGAATTCCATAAGCTCTTACTCTTGTCTTGTTACTTATCTAAACCCTAAACGCATGAAAGGCTCCAGAAGCATGGGACTGGAACCAGCTTTATCTTCAATAGAAAAGAGACGGAGAAGAAGAGGAAGAGCAGTCGGAAAAGAAAGAAACGGTGGAGAGAAACAAACCATCGGTTACCGTACAAAGCATCGGAAAAGAAAGATGGAGTGACCGATTCATTCATATTAGGGTTCCAGTTGGAGCCAAACAGCCTGGGTCTACAGTATGAGTATGAAGATTTTTGAGGTCTGTTCTAAGACGGGTAGGTGTTGGACATTTATATTTGGGTTTAAAATCTTGGAGGCCAATTTTCTTAAGTTAGCGCGCAGCCCATCTACCATCCATCCACTCCAAGTAAGTTTTTAGATAACTTTAAAATGGCATAACTTTCTGCTATGTGCTCCGATCGAGGAAATTTTTTTTTTGATCTCATGTAACTTTTCGAGATCTACGCGCTGGCAAGTCGCCGAAGGCGGCTTGTCTCCGATTCGACCTAAAAAACCTTTAATTTTGCTTAGAAATTGGCACTTTAAGTTTTTTTTTGTTGTGTTGGAATTTTATTGTTGTATAACCATTCCATTGACATAAATAATGACATAAGGTACATTATACTTCATCAAGAGTGATTGTTTTTAGGTATTTTAGACGTACGAGAAAGGATAATAATACAAAAGTATTTTTTTCCAACTAATTAGCATATAGATAGCTTTTGCATTAATGGTCAATCTTATTTTTAATGCACCCTCTCAAGCATGAGGTCACAGGTTCAAGTCTTACATACGTCAATATACCTTTTCATATCTTATTTTATGATGATCATTGTCGAAACCTGCAAAGCAGAACGACCCGCGAACATGTCATGAACTCGTGGGGTCATGGGGGCTGTTGTCCCCATCGATCCCGCTGGCCCGGGGGAGGGAAGTTGGCCTCGCCTCTTCCTTGCTCGGGCCTTTT
>CAOJCQ010300992.1:0-10351 GCA_948356215.1 Stillingia texana | reverse complement strand
CAATATTGATAATTACTTGCATGCTCAGGGGGTTTGGTCTAAGTTAGACTGGGTTTCCGCATCAATTGGTATCAAAGCTTTGGTTAGGAGTTTTACTCTTAACTATATTTTTTTCCATTGATTTGTTTGATCTTGTTTGGCAAATAGTTGCTAGTTTAACTCTGAAAGTTTGCATATCATTAAATCTAGCAAATTCTGAATTATAATTGAATTTATACCAATAAAAAAATCTAGAATTCTGAAAATTTGAGATCATTAGTATTTCATCAAACCCTTAGGCTAAAGTTATACATAAATTTAGGCTAACCAACCTAAACAAATTCTGGGCATATTTTGGTGAATAATTAAATGTTTGGAACCTATTAAGTACTTATTTCATTTTCTTTTATTTTTCAATACTTTCTTTGAATTTTATTGTTGAGTCTACATTTGTTCAAGTTTAATATAGGTTTACATGCTTAGATAAACCTCATGTTCTAGCACATCTAATCGTGTCAATTTTCTTTTACTCTTTGTTTGTCAATTGGAGTCTTTTTCTGCTCATTGAATCTGTGATATATTGTTTGACATATTGAACGTTTTTTAACATCATATAAATAAGTACACATACTTACATCCTTATGTGCTATAACAATCCGTTTCATTCATATCGGCTAATTGCCTCTAGTTTATGAGCTTAGCTTTTATTCTTAATATTCAAATTTTTGTTCATTCTTGTTATTCGAGTTGTTAACTATGCATTACTAGTGATTAGTTTTTGAAGTGCAAATTTAAGAATTCAAGTGAGAGTGAGAGTAAACACTAGTGAGAATGAGTGATTCAGTCATAAAACCATCTGTGGAGGAGACTTTAAAGGCTTTGATGGATAACCTTTATAACTTAAGCGTACAAGTGTCCAACATAAGCAACGAGATGAAGGAGATGAAAAGTATATCGAAGAAGTTAAGTTATGAAGAGTCGGATGATGATGATACCCAATCCGCTATGCATAGGGCTAGAAGATATGGAGAGAGGAACCCTCAAGTTGACAGTGGCCTACACAATATTAAAATCAAGATGCCACCTTTTCTAGGTAAGAATGATGTAGATGCCTACCTAGAATGGGAACAAAAGGTAGAAATGATTTCAACTACCATAACTACTTGAAGGAGAAAAAGGTATAACTCACAGTCTTATAATTTTTTGGTTATGCACTAATATGGTGGAACGAGTTATGCAAGTATAGGAGGAGGAACTCAGATCTACCCATCTCTACTTAGGTTGAAATGAAGAGGGTTATAAGGAAGAAGTTTGTTCCCACATACTACTATAAAGATCTTAACCAACAATTGCAAAGATTGATCCAAGGATCAAAGACGGTGGAGGAATACTATGAGGAGATGGAGTTGATTATGATCAAGGATAGTATAGTGGAGGAGGAAAATAAGACCATTGCTCGGTTCTTGAGTGGTCTAAAATGGGAGATCACTGATGTGGCTGAGTTACAGCCTTACTCAGACTTGGAGGAGGTAGTTCATATTGTAATTAAAGTTGAGAGGTAAAGGAACAGAAGATGGACAGCAAACAAGTCCACCATGAATTCCTCTTCAAAATGGGGTTCAAAGTGGAGCAATAATAAGCCTGACTTGAAGAAGAATGATAAGTCATCACCTTAAAAAGGTAGTAATTCTTCCACTTCTCAAACTAAATCTGAATCAGCCCCTAAACCCACTAGGACTAGCGATATCCAATATTTTAAATGTAAAGGATATGGACACTATGCTAGTGAGTGTGTGAACAAAAAGGCTATGATCATTAGGGGCAATGAGATAGTTTCAGAATCTGAGTCTGATAATGAATTCGATAGCATGCCACCTTTAGAGGATTGTTCTGATAGTCAGAATATTGAGTACCGTGTATAAGGAGAGTCCTTAGTCATAATGAGAACCTTGAATGTAAATTTTAAGGAAGAAGGACTAGAATAAAGGGAAAATAGATTTCACACTAGGTGTTTGATAGGTGGTAAAGTGTGTAGTATGATAATAGATGAAGGTAGTTGTGTTAACTATGCTAGTACTCTTTTGTAGAGAAGCTAGGATTGCCTGTAGAAAAACACCATTTTCCTTATCAACTACATTGGTTAAATGAATGTGGAGAGGTGAAAGTGACTAAGAGAGTTAGAGTACCTTTTACCATAGTGTACACGTGTCGGCCGGACTCTTTTTATTTTGAAAATGCAAAACTGGTCTTTTTAAATTGGCCGAGTGTCACAGACTTATTTTCCCATATTTTCCCTTTGGTCGGCTTGAATGAAACCGATTAAAAGAAATTATTGACAAATACCTCGATAGTGAGAGTTTTTTTAGTGACTCATTTTATTTTTAGAAAACAAAACGTTTTATTAATTTTGAAAATAAATTCAAAGTCGCCACCTGATTTACATGAAACCTGGAAAATAACCAGAGAAAAGTATTTAGGAATCCACATCCTATTTCGATTGTTATCATTGAATTCAATTAATTAGATTCATGCCAATGTTTTAATCAATTCTTAATTAAATCAAACCCATACAAGAAATACAGTTAAATTAAATAAACAAACTTGCACATATTTTACAAAAATAAATAAAATGTATGAGCATAGTATACATACATAAAACCAGGTTATCAATTAGTTTGGGAACTTTGGTTATCGCAAACCTTATTGAAATATTTACATTTTTACTAATTTAGGTGAGTTTTATTAATGAAAAAACGTTTTATTAGAAAACACCAATTAATTCTAAGTAAATAACAATTTACAATGTTTTTTTATAAAGTGTTTTAGAAAACATGACCTAAAATATACAATTCTAATGCATGAATATTATATTTCTAACAATCTAAATTAAGTACAAAAGAAATAAATAAATTCAAAACAAATAAATAATGAAAAATAAATCTAAATTATTACAAATGACATACTCGGATATGTCCAAGGTAAAAATAATAAATGAAGATAACTAGGAAAATTAAAATAAATAAAATAAAATAAATAATTAAAATTATTCTAAGAAAATAACTCAAAACAATTTTAAGAAAATAAAATAAAACTATTTAATTAATAAAAGAAAATAAATAATCAACTTAAAAATAAAATGAAAACACTTTAAAATAATTCAAATAAGAAAAAACCAAAAACAATTTAAATAAAATAAAAAATGAACTATTTAAAACTACTTAAAAGAAAATAAATAATTAAGATTTAAAGAAAATAATAAAACCAGCTAAAAATAAATAAAATTTAAAAATAAATAAAGTTAAAAATAAAATAAAATAAATAAGAGTTAAAAAGAAAATAAAACTAAATGAAAATTGAGAGGAAATAAATAAATAAAAGCATACTAGCAATATTTTTTCAGATGGATTGTACATCTTGAAGTGTGATTCTCGATCTCTGAGATCCGTGGGCAGAACTCCGGATGCAAAGAAAATGTTTTGTTGAAAAGAATTTTCAAGAGAAAATAATATCGAAAATTATTTCTCCTAAAAACTGAAAATAAAACTGACTGATAAATTAAAAACTTTATTTTCTCTCTGACTCCTCCCCCTTTAAAACTGCAGAAATTACCTCTATTTATAGTGTTTGAGGTCAAGGCAATTTTTAGGGATAAAATAGTAATTTTAGAGATTTTTTGAAATTTTTTTGGATTTATTTGTATTTTTTCGGATTATCTAAAAAAATTTAAAATTTTTTCCTGTCCTTGGCGCGCTCCACGTTATTCATAGCCATTGGCTGTGAGCCTGGTGCACGCCTGGGTTGGCACCAGTTGGCTTGGCACAAGCTAGCCCATACTTGGCTTGTGCCAGGCATGGCCTGGCGTGTGTCAGGCCAAGCCTAGCGCACTACCAGGCTAGGCTTGTGCTTGGGACGCCCCAGGCCTAGCAAGGCTTGGCCCTTGTGCCAGGCCAGGCCAGGCCTATATGCTAGGCCTTGGCCTGGTGCGCCAAGCCACCTGATGCACCGACAAGGCGCCAGCTGCCTGCGACGTGGTAGGCAGCTGTGCTACCATGTGGTGCCCTCCCAAGCGCCACGTGGGGCCCCGGGCCTAAAAAATTAAATTTCTCCCTCTAATGTTTTTCGACGTCCTTATTTCAAATCCGCGGTCATAATTTTGAAATTTGAACCTGAAACACTTGAAAAATGGAAAAAATTCATTTTTTTAAGCTAAAAATCACATTTTTAAAATCCATTTTCACTTTTCTCTGCATTCAGTGCCCACATTCTCACATTCCATGAATCCTACTTTTTAAATCATAGGTGATCAACCTTTCATCATTGAAAATATCAAACCAGGAACTCAGACCCGGGTATCAATAGAGGCCCCCACTTTGATGGATCCTGTTGATAGACCAAGAGGCATCAAAGTACGAGAGACGAGGGTCAGAGCTACTTACCTGTGATATTGAAGGTTGTTCCTTGCCTCCTCCTTATAGTCTATGTTTGATGTTTTGCTGTGTGCAGAACTCGAGCGTCTTAGCTGTCATGGATTCAACATTGTGTTAGCGTTAATCATATTCACAAGGGTTGTATAAGCTTACCTTGCCTGTACTTCCTGTTGATTGGTGGTGATGCAGGTTAGTTGGCCCCCCATAGGCAAAATGAATTTGACATTGCGGGTTAGTTGGCCCCCCATAGGCTTTTTTATCTGCAACATCTTCAACACTTGGTTAAAGTAAATTTTATTCATTAAGATTAGGAAACTTACCTCTTGCGGTGAAGTAGGTACTGATGCTGGTTTAGTTGGCCCCTTTGTTTTTACTTCAAGCTTTGGGGTTGGAAGGATTCTCTGAGTAACTTTGGCTTAGGCCCCTTACTTTGTTTGTACTTCAAGCTTTGGGGTTGGAAGGCTTCTCTGAGTCTGTATGGCTTAGGCCCCTTACTTTGTTTTTACTCCAAGCTTCAGAGTTTTTCAGTGAAACTCAATCCTAACCCTAATGGTTTATCCAGTGGAACTTATATCTAAACCTGTGACTTTTCAATTTATCCAATGGAACTTGTATCATCCAAACCTATGACTCTTCCATTTGTCCAGTGGAACTTATATCCGTTTTTTTGGTAGAGGGGTAGTGTTCTTTTTGGTTTCCTTCAGGTGAAAAATGTTTTTTAAGTGTATGGAAATTCTTCAGTGGCACTTTATCTGAACCTAAGTTGAACATTTAGTGGAACTAAATCCGAACCTGAGGCTATAATACTTAGTGGAACTTTATCCGAACCTAAGTTGAACATTCAATGGAACTAAAATCCGATCCTAAGGAATAATACTTAGTGGAACTTTATCTTAATCTAAGTTGAACATAAGTGGAACTAAATCCAAACCTGAGGATTGATACTTCGAGTATTCTTATGGACTTGGGTGCCTGTGACATATTCAACAACTAATTAGTGTAAATCTTATTCATTAAGCTTAGGAAACTTACCTCTTTTGAGTGAGTGTCTTTCTTTGAGATGACTTCTCCGTCTGTAAGTCTCTTCTCTGTGAGCGTTCTTGCATTGACTCATGACTTCTCTGTCTATAGTCTAGATGTGCATATGGCTTGAGGATTTTGGCTATCACTCATTCAATATTATGTTAGTAGAAAATTTATTCATTGAGTTTAGTGAACTTACCTCTTGTGAATTCTCCCGAATTATTAGAGGCTTGGTGCTGCGATTCATCACGCGTTGACCGGTTAGAGTTCCTTCTTAGAGACCACTTATCACCTTGAGGATCAGAGTCAATTTCTGGACATGACCCTTCTTTCAGCATTCCTTGCATTTTAGCTCATAGCAATATGACATGGAGGTATAGTTCCGGTGCCTATTACCACAAGTGGTGTATGAATGACCTAGCACTTCTCCTGTATGTATGCAAGGTGTGTTTGATGATTATGCTTAAGAACTTCCCTTTTGTTAGGCAACATGGGCTGCATTCACAGTAAGACCATCGACAGCAGGTGTTGGCGTGTTTCTCAGAATCTAGTTAACTTCAGTCCTCTTCTCCTCATTTGAAGGTGGAGGCCGGGATCCTTTTAGACCCAAGGATGAGATGAATGATTCAGCTCTAGCTATCTTTTAGAGATCCTTTTGACTAACCGGGCTTGTGAGAGACATCTATCCCTGTTCTAAGCAACAACTGCATTTTAAGCCATGAATGATTAGGAATTCCTTGTTGTTTATCTACTGCTATATCTTTTATTTTACCCTAACTTTTGCATGATGCACCGTTTGCCGGTTTTTGTACCATAGGGTGGCCTAACTTTTGTCTAAGCGGTCCTTTCAAATTTTCCAACCTAGTGGTCTTATTTATTCCTCTTTTTTATTCTCTTTTTGTGGGCTCTAACTTCTGTCTAGAGAGCCCTTTGTGGGTTTTCCCCTTAGCGAGCTTGCCTAATTTTTACCTAGGTGGTCCTTACGGATTTTCCAACCTAGCAGCTTCATTTTTTTAATTTTTTAGACATGTTTTACAATAGATAAAAAATGCTAGACCATGATAAAAAGTGAACTTTGAAAACCCTGAGTCATTGGATATTTATGGGAGAAAATGAAATGTTTTGAATGTCTGATTTAAACTTATTGCAACAGAATATATGAACTTGCTAAATATTTAAACAAACATAATGAGGATAATCATTGGAGTCATTAGCTCAATCAAATTTTATTGAAGTTCATTTCATCTTGATACATTCTTTTGGCTTGTAACATATCTCTCTGTCATTCACCTGCCTTTGCAGGTTTTCAGGTGAATCATTTTCTCTTTGATCCCTAATTTTTGCATGGTGCATCATTCATTGGTTTTCACACCATCGGGGTGCCCTAACTTTCTCCTAGACTACCTGTTTGCCAGGTTTTCAGTCTAGCATGCTTTTTTCTTTCTTTCTTTTTCTTTTTTTATGGTACTTGCAGGTCTCTTAGGTGTGGAACCTCTTCAACCCATCTTGGTTGACTAGCTCTTCTGAAATACATTATCTTCCAACTGGAGTTTCACCGAACATAAGTTTTCTCACTTTATATAGAGCTCCTGGGTTTGAACTAGTCTTTTTGAGTTAAGGATATTGGGTTTAGACCATCTCCAGGATTAAGTTGTCTTCTCCGAGTGATTGAGATTAGTTGTCTGCTGTCAAGCGCCGATCTGAATCTTGACTTCTAAGGTCTTCTTTTTTTATTTCAACTGACAGCACTTGCTTTTATTGAATTCTATCACTCGCCATGCAGTTAGTCCTTACCATTCTTGCTCATTGTTTTGACATTTGCACTTCTCCTACTTGGGGCTGTAGCTTTAATCATGGAGTGATTCCAATCTGATATGACCATGTAAATACCTTGATTTTTTTCACTTTTTTTATTCTCTCTTTCAAAGGTTATATTAAAAGCCATGAGAACCTTTTAATTTGCCTTTAAGATTAATTTGTTTGATTGAGCTAGCGATAAACATATATATATAATGATCCTCATCATGATGCATGGAAGTGTTAAGCAAAACATTTGTGCTTGTAAGCAAAAAAATCATGTTTAATTTAAATAATGATAGTTTGACAAAGAATAAATCTTCACCATAAAGAATGTATCATTAAAATGTAATGTTCCAATGACTCAGTGATTTCTCTATTTTCTTCTTTTTCAGGCTTGGCATCTTCACCTTTTCAATGATCCTTCGGAAGAGCTGCTGCTGCTGACCCCCTTTTGCAGGATACCTTGGTCGATCAAGTCTTGAACTATGTTCTTCAAGGTGTGATAATGGTTTGTTGAGTGGCTTATATGCTGATGATAGATACAATATAGATCACCTCGATGTCCTGGTTATCCTTGATTTATAGCCGACTTGGCCTCTATCGGGTTTAGCTTTCCTTCCCTATTCAACTTCTTTAATACACATGATAATGGCTTCTCAATTTGGGTATACTATCTTTGTTTCCTCATAGAGGCTCTTATCATCCTAGGTAGTGATACCTCTTCACTGATAGGCAAAGTGGGCTCTTTGGAGCCTAGCCTTCGGATTTTTCTCTATTTGACTCATTCATATCGGACTTTGATATCTCATTTAAGATGTTCAACTCAAAAGCCATTGTCAGATTAGGGATTTCTTCCTTCAAAGTCTTGCATTGGTTGGTTTGGTGATCGGTATGCTAGTGAAATTCATAATACAAGTCACATCGATGTCCCAACCTCCCTTGTGCTCTAGCAGATCTTAGAGACTTAGGACTTATCTTCCCTTCTTTGACTAGCTTCTTAAACATTTTTGAAAGGGACTCATCAAAAATGGGCTCTTTGTAGTTCTTTCTGATGGATTTTGAGCTGGATTTGAGCCCCCCTTTCCTGATTATATTGTGAAATTCTTTGTCAGTCAGTCCTTTGTTCGATTCCCTGGTTGAATCCTTGCTATCCAATCCTGATAACGCATTTAGCATGCTCGCCATTACATCCATCATCTCTCTCTTGAGTGTTGCTACTTTGGAATCCATCATCCCCTTCATTTCCGTCATTATCTTTTCCAACTCTTTTACCTCCCCTTGAAGGTCATGGAATTCCTCACGGGTGTTATAATTGGATTATCCAGCCATATCGTCAATTAGAGGATTGAAGGACTGAAGTTTGGAAATAAACAAAGTGGTTGGGAGCTTGTATGCTTTTTGTATCACATGGGTGTTAGTGCTTACAAAATAAGTAACGATGCATGAGTTGGATTTCCTAAATTTGTAAACAAACTTAGCCTTTAAGGTTAATTGACCATAACTACCTTTCAAGAATGATTAAACAAAACCAGATTGAGCTTGAATTTGGCTAGAGATTGGTTCATAATTAAGAGTGACATCATAAAAACTCAAGCTCTAAGTCGGTTTACAAGAATCATTCAACTGAAATTTAGTCAGATTTCACCTATCCACAATTCTGGGAATGCCTCCATGATAACTAGGAATGATGCATGTATGCATGGGATGTGTGAAGTGCAATGCTGCAGAGACAAACACAAGCATTTTTCCTTCCAACCTTATTCCTCCCACACCGGCGGTCTCATGCATCTTTCCTAGGTGGGTTTCGCTCAAGCATCAATAAGGAACGCCAGAGCATGTATACCATACTTTTTAAGGTATAGGTCAAGAATTCAAAGCACAAGCATCTAATTAGGGATGATTGTAATCATAACTCATATTCGAACATAATTGAACCGACATATTTAGTTGAAAGAAATTTTAGTGTGAAGTAACTCTCGACTTAGATATGAGTTCAGAGAATGTTCAATTATGATTTACAAGGTCAATCCACATAACATGTGTAATGACCCGAAATACACCCTAATCATATTATATGAAAGAAATACATATGATAATTGAGATAGGGTTTACTTTGGGAATTCAAATGTTATTAAATGAAAGTTTAAGGACTAATTAGAAATGATGTATGGGTTTATATGAAGTAAAATAAAAGTTTATGGTTAATTAGAAGTAGAAAAGGACTAAATTGAAAGAAATAAGAAGTTTTGGGGTCAAAATGTAAAAATAGAATTTTGGACACCTAAGGCCTTGGATGGTTGACACATGGCGCCTTAGATTGAGTTTAGTGTCACTCTTTTCTTTCTTATCCTAGACGGCCAAAGAATGGTATAAAACCATTCATTTATGTGAGATTTTGGTGACCTAAAGTAAATACCGTACCTTGCCTTCATTCCATGGTTTCCTCTCCTTCTTTTGGTTTTATTGTCTTGCTGGTTTTGGATCAAATGAAGGGAAGGAAAAAGTAGGAGTGATGGAATGAAAAGAAAGCAAGAAAAGCAAGGGGAAAAGATGAAAACATCAAAAGAGGTGCAAAGAGAAAGATTGAAGGAGAAAAAGACTTTAGGTAATAATATGTACACATTGAAATCCAAACTCCTTAATTAAATGATTATTGGTATGTTAGAAGACTTGAGGTAAGTTGTGTGTGATGGGTTTAGATGGATGTTGCATGAAAGTGTGCATAAATGAGGTGAAATGTTGAATTGGGAGGTATGGGTGATGAATTGGGACATTCAGATGGATTCTTAATTAAATGACCTAAAATATCAACCTAAAATTGAGTAATACCTAATTTTATGATTAATGGACACATAATGGATCAATTGTTAAGGTTTAACCATTTTAATATTTGGACTAAAACATGGACAAAAACTAGGTTAAAGAAGAAGGTGTGATTGGGCAGTTTCATTGGAACACCTTATAGTAAAATGAACATAACATGAGCTTTAGAGCTCAAAATGAAATGAGTAACCCCAATTTAGAAAGCTAAGAGATAGATCTAGAAAATTTATGTTTTAACCAAAAGCTAGTTTGGTCATTTTCGGGCCTAAAAAGTGTAAGGAATTTGAACCTAGAAATCT
>CAOJCQ010300270.1:0-14485 GCA_948356215.1 Stillingia texana | reverse complement strand
TCTCAATATGCTTAGTATGTTCATGAAATACTAGATTTAAGGCAATATGAAGAGTGATTTGATTATCAAACCATAATTTCGCTGGTAGTGAGGACTTCAATCCTATTTCGGTAAGGAGATGGTGTATCCACATAATTTCACGAGTAGATTGGGTCGTGGCCCTGTATTCAGATTCCGCAATAGATCATGACACAATGTTCTGCTTCTTACTTCTCCAAGATACCAAATTCCCTCCAAAAAAAAAACACAGTAACTTGTGGTGGATCTCCTATCTTTCTTTGATCCAGTCCAGTCAGCATCTGTGAAACACTTGATATTAAAGTGCCTATGATTTTTATAAACTATCCCTCGTTTAGGGGCTCCTTTCAGGAAACAAGGAATTTGTTCTATGGCTGCCTAATGGTTAACTGTTGGTGCCGCTAAGAATTGACCTACGACACTAACAACATATGCAATATCTGGTCGAGTTAAAGTGAGATAGTTCAACCCGCCTACCAGTCTTTGATACTTTTCAGGATCCTCAAAAAGCTCTTCATCATTCTTAGTGAGATGAGAGTTAGGAATCATGTGTGCTACGAGGTTTAGCTCTAACCTAAGCGCATATTTCCTTTGAGATAGAAAAATACCTTTCCCGCTTTTTGCCACTTCTACTCCCAAGTACTTTAGCAGTCCCAAGTCTTGTGTATGAAAATTGGTATGGGGAAAAGATTTTAAGTATGAAATACCTGCATTTTCATATCCTGAAATAACAATATCATCAATATAGATCACAAGAAGAATTGACACATGCTTCTGATCTCATGTAGAACACAAAATGGTCACACTTGCTTTTATGCAATCCAAATTGTTAAATTACCTTACTAATTTTTCCAAATCATGCTCGGGAACTTTGCTTCAATCCATATAATGATTTCTTCAAGTGACATGCTTTCCCATTCTCTCCTTGAGCAACAAACCCAGGTGGTTGCTCCATATATACTTCCTCTTGAAAATCACATGAAGGAATGCATTTTTGATGTCTAACTAATGCAAAGGATAATTATATACTGCCATAAGAGAAATGAGCAAGCGGACAGAAGTCATTTTACCTACAAGTGAAAAAGTATTCGAGTAATCCACTCCATAAGTCTGAGCATAGCCTTTAGACACAAGGCGTGCTTTGAGATGGGCCATAGAGCCATATGGGTCTACAGCTTTCTTTTCAGGCTAAAAGTACCATGTTCCATGTACCATTCTCATCCAGAGCAGTCATTTCCTCCATCATTGCCTTGTGCTACCTAGGGTGCTCCAAAACTTCCTGAATAGTTTTTGGAATATAGATAGAATCTAGGGAGGCTATCAAGGAGCAAGATGAGGGAGGCAAATGATTTTATGAGACAAAATTAGTAATGGGATAAATACATTGATGTTTACTTTTACGGAGATATAGGGAGATCAAGATCACTTTGAGGTGGATCTGATAACGATGCAATGTTGTTAAAAGCACGTCTGAGGCGAGAGGCGCCTAAGGCGCTAGGGCTGGCGCTTCAAGGTAGCTGGAGGCGGAGAGCAGTCATGAAGCATCTTGAGGCGACAACGCCTCCATCGCCTCAAGTAAAAAAATTAAAAAAAAAATTTTAAAAGACAATAAAAAAGAACGGAACAAAATAGGGTTATCGACAGACTCTTCTCTTGACAGATTCAAGGCGTCTCTCTTCTTCTTCTTCTTCTTTTTCTTCATCTTAGGGAAGGTTCACTCTTCATGTTCTCTTCTTCTTTTTTTAATTGATTAATGTCTGTGTTCATCTTTTCTTTTTTCTATTAACATCTTCACTTCACTTTTCTCTTCCAGATTTTCTTTCTAGTAAATGCATTCTTCTTTTTCTTTTTTCGATGTGTTCTCTCTGGTTTTTATGTTATGAATTTGTCTGGTTTTCGTTATTTTTCCTTCTTTGTTATTAAAAATACACGATGAAGCCAGATGCTAAATGATAATTTAGCCAGATTAAGAGATGAAACAGCTAGCCATTAATCGACATGGAACTTGTTGACAAAAAATTCACATCCAACTTCAATTAAAAAATATTAGGTGCAACAATAATTATATTTTTTTAGCCGTTCCTTGTACTTATAATAGTTCTAATTTAACATTTTCCTATTTAACATTCCTGTTTGTTAAAAGTAGATTATATAAACATATGTCTTGTATTTATCACAACTTTTAATTTGATTTTTATACTTATATTTATTTCAATTTAACACATTTATTTAGACTTTAGGAAGTTGTTATTTCTTTTCTAGTTTGTTTAGACTTGAGAACTCTAATTTCTTTGAAATTTAAAGTTTGAACTTTATGAACTTTATGTTATTAATACATGTTGGGGTTTTATGTTGCTATTTGCATGGTTGATTTTATAGCTTTACATTCATAGTAGAAAAAAGTTTAGACTAAGTGTCTCCAGATATGTGAACCCCTCGCCTCATCACCTTGCGCTTCAAAATTTTACCCTTATCACCTCAGGTAGCCTCGCGCTTTTATCAACACTGTGCAATTGGTGTAGCAGCAGGACATGTATCTGTATGTTCTTTTCTTATAGAGTAAACTTGAGTATTTGGTGGCTTTGTAGGTTCTGTGACAGTGGAGCCTGGTGTAGTTTCAAGGTGACCAAATTGTCGTCGTTGCAACATATAGATTAGGCAATCATCTTATTCCCTTCTTTTTTGAGGCAAAGACGTTCTCTGAGTAAAAAAACATCAATGGATGCCAGAATCTCTGAAGATCAGGAGTGTAGCAACGATAATCCTTCTAAAGTCTTGGATATCCTAAGAATACAAATTTCAAAGCCTTGGGATCAAGTTTAGTAACTTGAGGACGAACATCTCGAACAATGCATGTGCAGCCAAACAATTTGGGTTCCACTGGAAATGGTGCTTTGTGTGGAAAGAGAACACTAAAAGAACTGTCACCATTGAGCATCAAGGAAGGCATGTGATTGATTAAGAAGCAGGCGGTAGAAACAGCATCGAACCAAAATTCTTTAGGAACTTGCATGTGATTGATTAAGGAAGGCATGTCTGTTCTTCCTCTCTGCCACCCCATTTTGCGACGGTGTTTGACACAAAGGATGTTTGATGAAAAATGCCATTCTGTTTCATGTGGTTCTGAAAATCTTCTGTGATAGATTCCTTGGCATTGTCACTTCTTAGTGTTCAAGCAAATACATTAGATTGAGTCTTATCTTCATTACAGAAAGCACTAAAGTGGGAAAATAATTCAGAATGACTTTTCCATAAAATAAACCCATGTCATTTAAGAGAAATCGTCCACAAAAGTAACAAAATATTTAAAACCAGGTTTAGCCTCAACAGGATAAGGTCCCCAAACATCAGAATGAATAAGTTCAAACATATCTGTAGCTCGTTTATTAATTCTAGGGCTAGAAGAATTATGATGATGTTTAGCAAAATGACAAGACTCAAAGTCTAAAGACAAAACACTATGAAATTGAGGACAACTTCTTGAGTGCATATAGGGAAGGATGACCAATCGACAGTGTTATTCAAAAGGAGAAACAATAGTAGAATAGGCAACAGATCTTGGAACAACTTCATCAAGAACATACACATCCCCAGGCACATGTCCCTTACCAATAATCTGCCCCGTCATAAGATCCTGCATAAGATAATGATCAGGGAAAGTGAGATGCAACACTGTGACTCTTTTGAAAGTTTATTTGCAAATAACAAATTGAAAGCAAGTTTGGGTAGACTTTAGATTGAGGACAGGGTAATGGAAGGAGTAAGTTGAACAGTGCCAGATCCAATAGCATTAGAGGTGGAACCATCAGCTACTTGTACAGATGAGGGTATTTCATGTTTCTAAAAGGTAGCGAAAAGATCAGGATTACCCGTCATATGGTCGGTTGCCCCAGAATCAAGAGCCCATTTGGAGGATGTGGTGATGAAACATTTATCACTTGATTTTAGAATAATATGGTATTTTTAAAGAGGTTTTGTATTGAGTAAACTGAGCAAACTCAGTTGCTGAAATTGCGATTGTATCAGAAGATAGGTCAGTGACAACACTTTTGAATTTATCACCCATTTGAATAAAATATCCAGCAAAAAAAAAAAAAACAAAAGCAAAACAAAGGACCAAGGTAATAGAAAGAGTACCAGTTTTAAGGAGAACTAGATACCAAAACACTTGGAGAGCCAAAATACTAGCGGCGGAACACTGGAAACAAACTGGAAATGAGGAGGCGACGCTGGAGAAATAGACAAGTGATCAAACAGAATAGTCACATGCTGATACATGCACGAGTATCCTAAGGGATAAACTTAAGATTCGGGGATGAATCTTCTTACAAGCGGGAGGGTATGATGTATGCATGGGTGACATGAATGCTATTTACCAGCCACGAGACTTGGGGGAAGTGAACGGAGGAGTCGCGAAGGCTTACATGATGATCCAAGTCGAGTTTCAAGGGTGAGAAGGACCACACGGTCATGCCCATCACCTACATGAGCGTGTGTAGACAAGATTGAAGAGGCTGGAAGAAAAGGCAGAAGATCACACGGGCATGTGAAGACCCACACAGGCGTGTGGACACCGAAAGCAAGCTGCTGCCAGTTTTTGACAAAATAGACACTGGCATGTCTAGGGCCACACGGGCGTGCCCATGCGATTGAAAAGTTTCTACCCATTTTGACACAAATACACACGGGCGTGTATATAGGAGGCACGGGCGTGTGCCAAGTGCGGAAGGCAGAAAATTAGGTTTTGTCATTAGTTGTGTTTTAGCCCAATTGTATATATTTTTAGCCTATAAATAGCCTATTTCAAATAGTAACATGGAGAACATTATTCAAACTATTTTCATTGATTATCAATCAATTTCCTTAGGTTTTATACCAAATTTACTTGTGTGAGAATTGAGAATGAATTTCTTGGGTCTTAACATTGCATCAGGAATAAGGTATGTTTGCTATGATTGCATGAGTTCTTATTCTTGTTGTTTTTAAATCAATCTATTATACGCGTTCCTATTTACAAGTTATCTAGAGGTTCGTTAGACTGGGGGTTTTAATTCTACGTTTTAAGTTCAATTTCATTGTATTCGGCGTTTTAGGCTCATTATAGCTTGGGGTTCCGCGTCATTTGGTATCAGAGCTTAGGATCGAAGTTAATACTCTTAACTATCCTTTTTATTTTCTGCTTTTGAATTTTTCGAATCATCTATTAAAAAAAATTTCGAAAATACACTTCTAACCAAATAGCATTCGAAATTTGGTGTTTCTATTTCATTTGAGCTACAAATTGACTTCTGAGCTATTCATAACCTAATTAAGGTGAATACATACTTGTAGCATCGATTTTCGTTGATTACTTTGGTATTGAGCATATTTCACTTCTACTAAGATCAAAAAAAAAACATTGGGATTTCGGTCCAAATAGATTAGTACTTGTTATTTTTCTGTTTTGAGTCTTTTCTTATTTTTACTTGCGTGATTGTTTTTTTTTTTGTTGAGTCTACATCATTTCGATTAACCTAAGTTTGCATGCTTAGGGAGAATCTCGTGTTTTAAGCACATCCGTCTCGTTTATTTTATTGTTTTTCTCAGTTTGTCTTTTGGAGTCGTGTCTGGGTATTGGTTCTTTTACAAATTGGTTTGTAAAAATTTTTAATGTTTTAAATCTTATTGCATATAGTGCACAATTCTTTCTCTTATGTACTACTCGTGCACGACCGCCAAACAGGATAAATTGGCTTTACCCGAAGGGCCAATAATGAGACTCAAAGCTAAAAGACTTAGAGAAGCATATTCGGGATTTGTCAAAACTTATGCGGAGACATTAGACCAGCCACAAGACTTGGGAAAGGTCATTGGAGGAGTTGAGAAAGCATTCAACATGATCCAAGTCAAGTTTGAAGAGTGAGGAAGCTCACACGGCCGTGTCCATCACTCACACGGGCGTGTGTTGATAAGGGTGAAGCTGCTGGAAGAAAATACAGAAAGTCACACGGGCGTGTGAAGACCCACATGGGCGTATGGACACCGAAATAAGCTGCTGGATGTTTTTGCCAAAATCGACATGGGCGTGTCTAATACCCACACAGGCGTGTGGATATCGAAAGTAAGCTGTTGTCAGTTTTTGACAAAATAGACACGGGCGTGCCCGTGCGATTGAAGAGTTTCTGCCCATTTTGACACAAATACACACGGGCGTGTGTATATGGGCATGGGCGTGCGCCTAGTTTCGGCAAACTTGAATTAGGTTTCTTATTTAGAGCAGTTTTAGTCCAATTGTATATCCTAATTAGCCTATAAATAGCCTATTTCGAATAGTAACATAGAAGAACATTATTCAAAATATTTTCATTGATTATCAATCATTTTCCTTGGTTTTTATACCAAATTTACTTGTGTGAGAACGCCCGTGTGGCCTTAGACAGCCCGTGTCTATTTTGTCAAAAACTGGCAGCAGCTTGCTTTCGGTGTCCACACGCCCGTGTGACTTTCTGCCTTTTCTTCCAGACTCTTCAATCTTGTCTACACACGCCCGTGTAGGTGATGGGCACAACCGTGTGGTCCTTCTCACCCTTGAAACTCGACTTGGATCATCTTGTAAGCCTTCGCGACTCCTCCGTTCACTTCCCCCAAGTCTTGTGGCTGGTAAATAGCATTCATATGACACGTGCATACATCATACCCTCCCGCTTGAAAGAAGATTCATCCCCGAATCTTAAGTTTATCCCTTAGGATACTCGTGCATGTATCACATGCTCCCACGCACCGGCGTGTGATGAACGGATCAGGGAGTCTTGTTGGCGGCTTGTGAAGCCCACTTGCGCAGCCTCTGGTCACCGAAATTTGAGGACAGGTCGAACTTGAGCGATTCCATCCTGGATGGCGGTGAGAGTAATTGACACTCATGGGGTGTCTGTTTCTACCAAGGGTTACTGTTCACTCTCACAGGGAGGAGCAAAACCCATAAAAAGAACCCATAAACAACAGAGAATATAGCTTAAGGCTCTGATACCATGTAAAGAAAAAGAGAAAAGAGCAAATTGTAGGGAATTCAATTCATTATTTTCTCATTTATATCGAAAGGAATATATACAAATATCACCTATACACTTATGGTAACTCTAATCTAAACACAATTAATCTTTTCATATGTATATCTCATGTTTACACACACATAGTTGTAACAGCTGCACTTTAACAAGGCTAAACCAGTAAATTCTTCATCTTTCCTTTTATTTTTTAGCCTAAACTTGTGCCTGCCATTTACTCTCTCAAAATAGCCTGCGGACTCTGTGTCCATGATAGCATAGCAGGCTCTGATGGATTGATTTTAAAGTTTTTAAGATGACTGCAACAAAGTTCAATAGTTGTATTGTTTTTTTAAATGATTTCCTACACATTCTGATTAGTCAATTTCATGTTATTGTTTTTTTTTATTTATGTTTTTTGTCATGAGTTTAGATATTTTTTGAAGTCCTAATGTTAAATATTAGCCGCAGCCACTATTTGAGAATGCAATTTGTTCTTTGATCGTTGTGGCTAAGCCTTATGATTTTGAGTAATTAGATCTGAAGTTGTGAACTAGTCAAGCTAAGTTGAAATTTGCATCTTTTAGCTGTCTTCAGAAATGATCTTGCAAGAACTTGACTTATAGCAGGTGCAACTTAATTTTTCTAGGGTAAGTCAGTAGTCTAGTGTGACATGAAGGTTAATCTGTTGAACTGAGCTCCAGATTGCAGCTAATTAATTTAGTGAAGAAATATGTGAAGCTGAACATAACAATTCAATGTAAGCATGCTCAATATAATGAGCTTATTAATAATCTTGTCATTCAAAGTACTTGTAAGTTTGAAAGAACTGAACGTAATCATGTTGAGTTCTGATTCTGTCTCATGCATGCTCGCTAAAATTATCATGACAATTGACTATCAGTTGACAAACATGCACCAACAAAATGGGATGGATTTTCATGAAGCGGCAATTTTGTTGTCCATATATATGTTGGTGTCTTGAATCGTAATTGGGACTTAGAATCATTTGTTCCGATAATTTCATTTATTTTTCTCTACAGTATTCTTCCTCCATTCTAACAGAAAAAGGATATGCTTTGGATTCCTGTGGAGTGCTACTTACTGATGTTCTTCTTCTTCATATTTGTAGATACCAGTGGTCATGAGCTTTGCTGGTCCTGATCGTCCCCGTGAAATTCAGATGGAGGCGGCATATTTCTTGCAGCAGCTTTGCCAATCAAGGTGGATATTTCTCCTGTGTTACCTTTTATATCACTAGTTTCTCTTTAAAAACTTCCAGATTAGGAGTGCAAATAATGACCTTTTGTTGCAGCCCATTGACATTGCAAATGTTTATCGCTTGCCGTGGAATTCCTGTTTTAGTGGGCTTTCTAGTGGCCGATTATGCAAAATACAGGTTTGCACTTTACAATAAAGCAGTTATGTTTTGATAGGTGAGAAAATGTTGTCTTGGGGAATGAGCCTATTTGTTGTACATTTAGATGTGATGAAATAATTCACTTCTGAACTTACATAACGGAATTGATGATTTTCGGTACATGGTATTTTGAACTTTTGGCTTAATGATGAAAATATCTTGATGGAGGAGTTTCCTATTACAATGATGTACCCCAAGAATCGGCTCTAAGCTCATATTTGTTTACCCTAGTTATGGATGAATTAATTAACAATATACAAAAAGAGATCCCTTGGTGTATGTTGTTTGCAGATGATATCATCTTAGAGGATGAGACCAGAGGGAGTAAACCGAAAGTTTGAATTGTGAAGAGATATTCTTGAAAGTAAAATGAAGTTTTAGACAAACTAAACCGAAAACTGAAGTTCAATGCAAATTCTGAACCGAAAACGAACTAAAGTTTAAATATTCATCATTTCATTTAAGATGATATATTTTAGTATTTCGGTTATTAATCAAACCAAACTGAAGACTGTAGTAAACAAAATGAGAATCGGAACCAAACCGAATAAAAAACCGAACTAATTAAATTTGGCTGATTTTTCGGTCGAAACCGAACCATGCTCAGTCCTAAATTTTAGTTTAAGTAGGATGACTAGAGGAGATGTGAGATTAAATGGGGTACTGGTACCTAAGCACAACCATAAGTACCTAAGATCAGTTCAAGAAGATGGGATAGTGGATGTTGAAATCCCACATTGCTTAGTTAAAGGGCTAGTAAACTCTATATATGGGCTGAGATAATCCTCTCCCCTTGAGAGCTCTTTTGGGGTGAGTTAGGCCTCTTAACATAGTATCAGAGTAGGCTTGAGCATGTGTGGATGGATGGGCTTTGTTGTGGGTTGCCTGGTGATAACTCGTTGGCTTCACGCCGCTGTGTCGGGTATGAAGGGGCGTGTTAAAATCTCACATTGCTTAGTTAAAGGGCTAGTAAACTCTATATATGGGCTGAGGTAATCCTCTCCCCTTTAGAGCTCTTTTGGGGTGAGTTAGGCCTCTTAACAGTGGAAGATGTGATCTATAGAGTTAAAGTGGATGGTTGAAGTGCTGAAGTGTCATAGGAATTTTATGTGATAAGAAGATACTGAACAAAGTGAAGGGTAAAGTTCTATAGGATGGTGGTTAGACTGGCTATGTTGTATGGGAGCAAGTGTTGAGCAACTAAGTTACAATATATCAAGAAATGCACATGTTAAGATGGATACAAGACTGGATAAAATTAAAATGAGTATATTCGATAAGAGGTACATGTAGCAACTATCGGGGATAAAGTAAGAAAATGATGTTTAAGGTGGTTTGGATATGTTCGTCGTAGACTCTCAGATGTTTCAGTTCAAAAATGTGATAGTTTAATAGTTGAAGGTAGGAAAAATGTAAGAGTTAACATAGATTAACTTAGAGGGTTATAGTTGTTAAAAATCTTAAATTGCCATTGATGTGCATATTGCTTTGGATAGATGCACATGGATATAGAATCCATATAGCTGACCCATCTTGTATTATACTAAGCTTAGTTGATTGATTGATTGATGTATTTATTTGGACCCTTTTGGCCAAATGTATAATATTTGACAGTTTTGGGCTTTAGTGACCTAATATTTTGTTAAGCTACAAAAATACCTTCATAAAGAAGGAAAAAAGGCCCTCTCCCTCGCACAAATACGGGTGTATCAATATATAGCCCTCTTTCTTTTCTTTTAGATCATTGATACACCCCTCTCTCTTTTCTTTTAGATCATAGTTAACATGTAACTCTTTCGTATGTTCTTATTCATTTGCTTTATGATCAACAATGCTCGAATTAAATTCTTCATTTTTCCCTTATCATTCACTAAAATGGCTCTTAATCATGGCTAGTCATTATGGAACCTGTATTATAGAATAATTAATAATTAGTTGTCTTGATCCTTGTACCATAGGATAATGAATTGTCTCATCATTTTGGGGCATATTAGGAAAACATGGACAATTCTTTTCAAACTAAATTAACCAATTTTTTTGAATCCGTGCCAAAAAAGAAAGTGGCCTATATTTGTGGATGGAGTACATGAGATGTTCTCTCCTTGGATTCTCCTGAATATGTATATGGTTTCATGTTTGGAATGCGTGGATGCTGCTGGAACTATCCTTTTCTTAGATGATAAAAGCAACTCTAACTAATGTGTTAAAAAGAAAAACTTAAAATAATTATGAAGTTTATATTAAACTAGGCAACCACAGACCGAATGCTTCAGTTATACATTTGAGAGTTTTGAATGCTGTGACTTGTGTAAAACCTAAAAGTTGATCTAAAGAGGTGATTATGGGGTATCCTCGATCTAAAACAGAGTGGCACATGGATAATCTAAGCAACATAGTTACCATTTCAATTTGAAGTACATAATAAACTATGTTTCATTACAAGATACAAGCTGTTATATTTATTTAGTGTAAACCTTGTAAGATAATGTATAAGAGTAATATGAAAAAAGTTTCAAAACCATTAATGAATGCAGTATTGAATTTTTGAAAACACAATCAAAGTCTGTGTTTTGCCTCCATGTCATTTAAATGAGACCATTAAGTCTAATTGTAATTGGTATAGTTGGAGATGCCCATTTATTAAACTTAGCATTATACTCTCTCCGCATGGGATAGAGTATAACGCGACCAACCGATTGGTGCTTTTCGTTTTGTTTTGTTTTTTTTTTTTTACATATATGTAAAATCCTTCCAATGGCAACAATTGTTACTGTTGGAAGCTACCGTTGAAAATTCCAACGGTAGTTTTCTTTTTTCTTTTTTTAATTTATTTAACTAAACATACAATTGAAATTTTTATATCTCATCACTTTTATCTATTTTCATTCACTGAAATTATCACTTCTATTCTATTTTTAATTTTACATTATGAAAGAAAATCACAATTTTTTATCTTCTCAAAATCCAAATGCAAATAACAATTACCAAAATTCACAAAATTTTGGTAATTTATAGAATTTTCCATACCTCTATTTTCTACAAAATATGAATTTATTAAATTTTCATTCTCCACAAAATTCACAAAATTTCACATTTCCTATCCCTTATCATTTTTCTAATCCATCATTGACCACATATGTATTCAATCCAATTAATCCAACTGATCAAAAAGTTGTGGATTAGACTTCTCATACCGATCAAAATACAAGCTCGGCCTCCAAGACTCAATGTCCTGCATTTTCCACAACCATTTATTGACAATGAAAATCCAGCTGTATGAGACAAATGCCAGCCATGAAGCGTAGATGACGATAAAATGCTTGCTAGTTCTTGGCTAACAATATCAACCAATATCGTTGTGGGTACAAGGCAAAATGATAAAACATTTTGGAAGCGGGTATCTCATTATTTGAATAAAAACTGAAAGTCCGGTCCACCAAGAAAACAAAATACTTTGAAGTAACATTGGTTTTGGATGCTTCCTTTCGCGAATGAATTCAATCAAATATACAACAAATTATTTGCTGAAAATCATAGTGGTCGGAGCGATGACCAATTGAAAGAAATTGCTCGAGCAATTTATTTACAACACAAAAAAAGTTCGTGCATGAGTATGTCTGGCTTATGTTGAAAGATGATCCAAAGTAGAGTCAAAATGCATTTTTTCAAGGTCGGTGAAAACAAAAATTATTGAAACGGGTGCTAATATTTCAAATACAGATACATGTTTTGATATAGATGAAGATGAAGATAAGGTTCATCCAATTGGTCAAAAAGCAGAGAAAGAAAAGGCGAAAAGAAAAGTAAAAAACATCAAATTTACAAGGTTTATAAGAAGATATGCAAGAAAAATTGAGTGAATTAAAAATTTGGAGGAGCGAAAAGTTTCGCTCGAAAGAGCCAACAAAAATTTTAAAGAAGCGAAGAAAATACCTGATTTGATAGCTGAACATCAAATCTTAACAATTGATACCGGCCACATGAATGCTGAGTAACTCAAAAATCGTCTTACGATATGTGCCATCATAAAATCAAAATATAATATTAATTAGCTTTTTTTAGTTATTTATTACATCTTTTAGTTAAATTAATGTCATAAATAATATATTAGTTTGTTTTAATTTAATAATTTATTTTAATTATTAGTTTCTTTTGATTCAAAAAATTAATTAATTTAAAAACTAGTCATTGTAGAAACTAGCCGTCGGAAAACTAGCTGCTCTGAAAAATAGCAGTTGGAAAACTAGACGTTAGAAGTAAAAATTGCATATATATGTCAATTAAGTGACATGTTTTGATACAAATTATTCACTTGTTTTCTTTTCTTAACAATATCTAGAAAAGTTTTAGAATATGGGTATCAATTTATTAGAACAATACAAAAATTTTATTGTAAATGAATTGATGGATGATACTAAAAAAGTGATGATGATGTTATTGTAAGAATATTCATTGCATGCTTAAAGTGAGGGCGAAAATAGTAAGGGAAATCAAGGGCATATTGCTCAAGATCGTGAACATGATCGTCTGTTTAAAGACTACTTTGCTAATGAACCAGTTTATTCAGATAATTTATTTCATCTAAGATTTTGAATGCGCAAGACGTTTTTGAGAATTGTGGATGCTGTTACAAATCATTCAGAATATTTTCAATTGAGATTTGAAGCACTAGGAAGACGGGGACTTGCACCACTTTAGAAATGTACTGTTGTTATTCGTCAATTAGTATATGGAGGACCGGCTAACCAATTTGATGAGTAAGGATTGGTGAATACACTGCAATTAAATGTCTATTCAATTTTTGTCGATGTGTGAATGAGATTTTTGGACGAACTTACTTGAAAAGGCCTAATAATCAAGATGTTGAACTTTTGCTTCAAATGCATATTGATTGTCATGGCTTCTCGGGATATTATCTTGCTGATGGTATATATCCGGAGCGGGTAACATTCTTTAAAACCCGAAGAGGATAAAGTTTAAGCAAATGCAATGGACTGCAAGAAAGTGATCTTTTGGAGTACTTCAATCTCAGATGGGCAATTATATGTGGTCCAACTCTTTTTTGGCATAAAAACAAATTTAAACGTATAATGTATGCTTGCATAATATTACAGAATATGATTGTTGAGGATGAAAGAGATTTTATTACAAATTAGGAAGATGATGAAGTAGAACATCCCACTCGTACGCATCAATGGTCAAGCCAAGAGTTTCAACAATATTTTCAAAGAAATGCTGAATTACGTGATCGAGAAGTGCATCATCGTCTTTGAGCTGATTTGATTGAAAATATTTGGCAATATTTTGGTGAAAATAGAGATGAAAATTAATTTATTTTTACTATCTAATTTTTTTAATATTTACTTATTAATGTCTCCATTTATTTAATTTTCATTGTGTTATATTTATATTGTATTTTGTTTGATTAATAATATATCATGTCATAATTTTTATATTTTAATAACCAATTAAGCTATATTTTTATAAATATTAAATATTACAAAATTTATATTTCTATGAACTTTTAATAATATTTTTGATGATAAATTAAATAAAGTGGAAAATGTAGATATTTATATGTGTCGGTGAGTTACATATTTAAGTATAATAAACTAATAATGGTTGGAGCTGAATAGTCTGATAGTTGTGAGTTTAATAAACTAATTGATGTGGCGGATCTATCAAATTTAAAACTTTCTGATCTCAATTTTATTGTTCTTCCATTTAGTGTGTATACATGCATATGAAGTTGCTAAAACACGTTTATTGCTCTCTTACATTATATCTCTTTTTGTCATCATCTCAAATATTTGCATGTGAAATAGCACCATAGTTTCTATTAATGGCATGACAAAAATGTTAGTATTACTAAATGCACTGAGCTTTGCTTTTCACATCCAGGGAAATGGTTCATCTAGCTATTGATGGCATGTGGCAGGTCTTTAAACTTCAGAGATCTACACCAAGGAATGACTTTTGTCGCATAGCTGCAAAAAATGGAATCCTTCTTAGGCTTATCAACACC
>CAOJCQ010286688.1:0-12176 GCA_948356215.1 Stillingia texana | reverse complement strand
ACATTTAACCAAGATCATCTAAATGATCGCAGTTCATAAAATCAACTGCTTTGGATATTTCAAGAAGTATAACATGTGTTGATCCATATGTTTTTTATAATGTCCCATCTTATTAAAATACTATGACTAGGGAATGTTTAGATATCTCAAATTTGCATATGGTCTATATCTCATCATTATAACATCTTTATGATTGTATACATATTGTGACATATATCAGAAACTTCATTTTATTTAAGACTTGACAAACATTTGTAATTGAACATAGCACAAATGTAAGGAAGAGATGTCTTCATTAAGGATTTTATGAATTTCACATACATGAAAGTGATGCTCTAGGGGATATCTTTAACACAATATTGATCTTAATAGTCTTTATGCCCCAATTATTTGCACATCTCTCACTCCAAGAAATGAATAGCCTTCTCAGAAAGTTCTAAACCCTCCAGACATAACCCATCAGAAAAGTCTATTGGACTCATCCTCAGGCTATTTTTGGACTCCCAAGACCCATGTACTCTTGATAATAAGTTTATTGAGCCCAATGAACTCAATACCAAAGATTTTCTTGTACTTGAAAGAGAGATGAATACAGATTTGAAAGATTCAAAAGATTTGATCATGTCAACATCCCATGAATCCATTAGGAAATAAAGATAGACACTCATTGTCTTCCACTCATGTCTCCCACTTATTTATTTTTACCTTACCTCTCATGTCCCCCACTTATTTATTTTTACCTTACCTTGTATAAAATTGTACATAAGTGTATGGTTATAAATTGCTTTTAACAGGTTATGAACACCAGAAAATGTTGAAATTTTAGGAAAAATGCTATCAAATTTCTGCAACATGACCCCCTAATGACAGTATAGTTCCGCCACTGCTTATTACATGGTTGACGCATAATCCAATATACAGACACTATCTTTGGTAATAAAATTATGAGCTTCTAAATTTTCTGTTTCTCATATTATCATTATTATATTTTGTTTTAAGAGCATTTATGATCCATTATTAAGTTTAAGAACCTGGGAGGAGCATCTGACAGAATAAGAGGATAGACTCTAACAGTGACTTGATAGTGCGTACTTTGAGTTAGTTTATTTTGTTCTATATTTCCTTGAAACATTAGGAAAAAAAAAATCAAAGGAGTATTTTCTTCAGTTTTTTTACCATATCATGTGGGTATTTACCATAAAATGACATGTTTCCTTGTAATGTGAGCATGTGACATCAATAATTCGACATACAAATGATATGCTCTAGCCATTTTTTAGTTTTACGTAAAAGAGTTTTCAACAATTTTTACTAGAAAACGTTTATTTATGACCAACTAAAATAGTCGATATTAATTTAAATCTTAAAAACAACTGGTATAACTAGATTCGAATTCTGTTGTACTCTGGATAGGAATCTATGAAATATGTTTTGCAAGGTAACTAATTCTTAAAAATAGCAACAATAATCCCAGAAATAGCCTTCAGTAATATAGGAGTGACTCGTTAATGCTGAGCATTATCTTTGATTCTAACACACAAAATTGGTATAAGAGATCAGCATTTGAAAGGGAGAAAAAAGTTTAAACATGCATTTATGTATAAGCTAGCGGACTGTTACAGCAAAATAATGCCAAAAACCCGGAACAAAATTTTCTTGTCAAAATGACCTTTGATGCTCTTATCATCTTTTGACAAGAAGCCAAAAATGTCATAAAATTTCAGACAAGGGATCTTCGAAAGAACTTACATGGATTTTCCACTTTGGTTTCAAACAAAGAGGAAAACAGTTTCTTTAACATCCAGCCAGTTTTCGTCAAGGTGAAATTCCAGGAACATGAGGGACAGCAGGCTTCGGAATCTTATTTTTATCCACCAAAATGGCTTGAGTTGTTAGAACTAATCCAGCAATCGAGGCAGCACTTTGAAGTGCGCATCGTGCGACCCTACAAGGATCTATGACTCCTGCTTCTAGAAGATCTTCATACTCACCACTCATTGCATTGTAACCAATTCTCCAATCGTTAGATCGAAGTTTCTCCACTACAACTGCTCCATCAACCCCCGAATTAGTTGCAATTGTTTCTGCAGGTGCCAGAAGTGCCTAGACACAGCACGTTAACTGTTACTTGTTTGAAGCAATTTTCTTAAGATAATTATAGAATAACCAAAGAGTTAAGGTACATTTTTGCCCCTGAATTATAATAAAAAGAATAATTTTACCCCTCTTAATTTTTTTAAATCCTCTAACTTTCAAAATTGGGCCAAATTTACCCAAATATTAACAGAATCACTATGTAAGATAACATAATCTTTTGTTTTTTATCTCCACATTGTTAAAATAAAATTTATTCTATCATTTTGTAGAGTTAAAATAACAAATTTCACGATTTTATCATTTCATTAAGCGGTTCTATTTTTGAGCAAAATTGCAAACTTAAAGTTGGAGGTTAAATTTAACTCAAAATATTCAAGAAAGGCAAAACCGGTGTTGTTAAAGACGTGGGGTGCACCGGAGCGATGAGCGAAAAATCTTGGAGCACGGGACGAGCGCCCCACGTACCCAAGACACACAGTCTCATAAAATATAAATATAATTAAACCAACATTGACATAAATGCAAATTTATAATGCATAGCTACTTAAAATCCTCAATATTCATCAATAACATAAATATATAAGACTATTAAAGTAGAAAATAGTGTACCTTCTGCCACCTAAATACGTAATGGAACAAAAAAAAATTTGAAAAAAGTCAAATTTAGAAAGTATAATTCTGGACAACCCTAACGTAACAGTCCTCGATCAATATTAAGTAATACTCCAATAGATTAGACAACTACAACTAAACATGCCAACAAATTCAAACATTAAAATAACATCAAAAGAAGAAGAAAAAATACGTATTATACAAATAAAAATACAGAAGAGAAAAAAAGATGCAGGGTCCAAGAAGAAGAAGAAGAAGACGGGAGAGAAAAAAAGATGCAGGGTCCAAGAAGAAGAAGAAGAAGAGGAAGAGGAAGAAGAGGAAGAGGAAGAAGAGGAAGAAGAAGAAAAGGAGGAAGGAAGAAGTAACTTATGTTTTTACTTCTCTTTTTCGGATTTGTGTTAATTTTTTTCTAAAACAAACAGAAATGGTGCATTTTAGAAGTTCTTTAGGCTTGGTTAATTTCTTTAACAAAAAAGGGGAAAACAGGCAGAATGACGTGAGGCGATTGAGGGGCAGCGCCTCCTGCCCCTGCCTGTGGCCACGCCCCAGAGGCTGTTGGGGCGACGACTTTGGCGCCTCAAGCCCCCCACACCCCAGGCGCACCTTTGACAACTATGGGCAAAACTGTTCCTTTTGTCATAATTCAGGGGCAAATATGCATCTTTAGCCATAACCAAAAATAATACTTGGACTGAGGGTCAAGTTTTTTCTTACATGAAACTTAAACTATAATCTTTAACTGTAGATATGGAAAAAAAAACTTAAGCCATAGTACTTCAATGGCCAAAACTGCAGTTTTTATAACAGTCACTTTATTACTAATTGCAGAACTTGCCATGAAGAACACTGGCCCCTTCTGGACTAAGCAATTATGCAAGTATATAAGTCACTCACTCACAGCACCCACGAGTTTATCAAATGCAACAACTGAATGAGTAATGCATCACTCAATTCTATTTGAAATGCAACAGCTGGACCCTAGTAACATGTGCTCATAGAAACTCAATGAGCAAAAATAAAGTCAAGAATTTTCATCTATTATGTTATTATTATAAAATCCCAAGGAGAAATTTGCTTAGGGAAAAGAAAGGAGGATACCTTTGCCACAATATGAGCACCAATTTGCTCATTATCATCTTCCATTGAATTCAGTATGGCAGAAATGTGCTCTGAGAGATGAACATATGCAGCACCGCCACCAGGTACTATCCCTTCATCAATAGCAGCATATGTTGCATTCTTAGCATCCTCAATCCTGAGTTTCTTATCTTCAAGTTCCGTCTCTGTGTGAGCACCAACCTGATTTGCAAATGTAATTATGATAAACAAGTCAGGTATAAAATAGATATTGGCATTGAAATAAAATATCAAAAATCTAAGATCTTAATGCCTATCTTACTTTTCCTTCTATTCAAATTACTTGCATAGAAGAGAAAACAATTTGAGAACAACACTTCATTCAATACAGTTCAGTTCTGGTGAAACACTATAGACCTTGTTGATGCCCACTTTCATTAAATATTTTATTGAAAATGTTTGAAGTTTTATGAATAACTAAAAAGCTCTATTTGTTTTATAGGAGATAACTAGTCTGGAAAGTACTTCAGAAAATTTTATGTGAAAATGAATTGCAATATTGAAAATCAATTGGAAAATATATGCAGATTATTTGAAGTACAATGGAAAAGGCAACTTATATTTAAATAAAATGACTTATAAAATTTTGAAGTTGTAGACTTGATATATAACTAACTATATTTGAGTAGAAGAGTTGACTACAAAAGAAGAGCAGCAAGATGTACTGGTTGAGTTCATTAGTGGTTGCAAACATGCAAGCAGCAGTAAATGATGGCCATACGCCATGGTTACATAGGCTTTTACATGGATAGACATGTGTGTGCCTGCACCACTATCAAATAAAATAAGGGGGCAGAAAGAATTGAAAATCCAAAAAGATACCACAGCATGTCTTTTTGGTGCCAGTTCATGACCTCCAACTATGGGTGGCAATTATGGAAATGACAGGATACCATAGCATGAACCCAACATAAAATTAGCATGTTTAGGTTGGAAATTACCGTGTCTGTGTTGGTACAATCTAGCATCATGAATTTATAAATTGATCTTACAAAAACACATTTTCTCCTGCTAACAATTCATAAATTTAGTAATTTTTACATAATGGACATACATTGATTACAAATTTGATAAAGAAATATTTTAAAGGATTTTATTATTAAATTACTAACATATATCATATTTATTTGACATTTAATGGATCTGTGTTCTATTTTTTTCGTTTTTCGGTTGAGTCTTCCGATTTACATACTCAACACATTACACAACTTGTTTCATGTTAACCCATTTAGTTACTGGACCATGTAACTGTGTAAATATTTTGACACACATAACTTACCATGTAATGTTCATAGCCTATATTCTGTTATACTTGTGAGTTGTGACTAAACATAACATAAACATGGCATATAAACAGGAACTGCAATACCTACCTGCCAGATCATTGAACTGTAAAACTAAATGCTAATCCTCCAATGATTTGAATTTCCAAAGAAATCTAAAAAGGGAATTATGTTTTCCTAAACTGATAAGGACTGTAAAAGGACCATAACACAAATACTAATAGACAAACCTTAGAAAATGTTTCAAGCACAGCTGGAAATCATAAAAGCAATCCTTAACCCACAATTTCACCCGCCAGCTAAATGATTAAAATAAACATGATTAACTTTTTTCCTGAGTTCATTGTTGTCTATGTTAGGAGAGATCATATTCGTTATGGTTCCTAGTCTGTGATTGGATTAGAGGTCCTGACAATGGAATCCAAAACTACTAGCAGTTTCTAGCCTCAATTTGATGGTCCTTCCTTTCTTACCTGCGATTGAAAATCTAAAAAGAGTTCTTAGAGAGAGTACTAATCATCCTTATTTTGCATTCCTTAAGAGACTTGCTTCAAACCCTTATTATACATTCATTTCAACACTTACCATAGAAAACCAACTTAACAAATAAACTCGCAACTTTTTATGATAGGTGCAGTATTCAATATAAATAAGGTCATAATTTTGCATTTGCAAAAAAAAAAAAAAAGTAGAGATTGAGAATACTCGTGAAATAAAAACATGGAAACTCCATGAGAAAAAACAGGGGAATTATATAAAAAATTATTTTTCAATCATACATCTAGACCTTTTATTCTAAATTTAGTTGAATTGATTTTATATCACAATATTTTCTTTTGATTGAGAATTAGTGTAAGAAAAATTTAAGAAAAACTAGTCAATAAAATAAAATAAACAATAGATTCCAGTAAGAAGTTAGACAAATAAGAAGAACAGCAACTTCAAAGGAACTAGTTTATTTTTTAAGATAAACATGAGATTTGGAAATTTGCATATTCTCATGTATTGTCTTCCCAACGTTTGGTACGCAAGATCTGACTACTGGCTCTTGGGTGGGTAGGGATCCAAAATGAAAACAAGCTATACTCATTTTTTTTTTTGGCGGAGGGGGTGGGGGTGTAAGGATTCAAAATGAAATCAAGCTGTAATGGCAATGACACCAAACAGTCATAAAAAGATAAGCCATAGAGAGATTTCAAGACCAAGACAGAGGATTCCTTCAAAATTGAAAAGGAATAACTAAGTTTTCAATGTTCAAAAGGCAAAACAAGAGAAGAAAATCAAAATTGAGAAGATACTTATAAAACTGTTGTTTCCCCTCTGATTATTGATCACTATAGGTGCAGTAAAGCATTTAGTGCCAAATTTTCATATTAAGCTTCATCACATGAAAACCTACTCCCAGCTTAGCACCTAGTCCAAAAGCTGCTAATGCAAGAAATATTATCCATTCCACATAAAGAGAGCCACAGTACTGTGAGAAAAAGTTGAGAGAAAGGCATGAATTTCCAATAAAAACATTTTTTAAAATAGTGCATAGCAGCTTATAATATTACATACCTTGATCACAGCCACACCTCCAGACAATTTGGCAATTCTTTCCGAGAGCTTTCTTGACAGGTATGCATTATCTGTTTCAGCAAGATCCATCTTCATCTGCAGAATTCTTGCCTGAATTTCCGGTTTGGTAGAAGGGTCAGCAACAATGGTTGTTGAATTACTTGTAATGGTAACTTTCTGTGCAAGACCAAGTTGATCTGAGGTTGCACCCATAAGAGAAAGACCAAAATCTCCCGAGAGAAAATCAGCACCTAAAAATATAAGATAACAATTATAGAAGGGTAGATGGAAATGACCTGTTATAGACAGGTATGCAATTTTTCATTAGAGTCTTCACATGTAAAAAGCAACATCCTATTTTCAACGCAAAAAATATGGCACTTGTAAACTTGAAACAGACTGTAATAGCATTGGAAATTATTATTGCAAGACAAATGAGAGGAGATGTGTGTGTGTGTGTGTGTGTGTGTGTGTGCGTGTGTGTGTGTGTGTGTGTGCGCGTGTGTTTGCGTGTCTCTCTCTGTCTGTGTGTATATGGCACTGGTAAACTTGAAACAGACTGTAATAGCATTGGAAATTATTATTGCAAGACAAATGAGAGGAGATGTGTGTGTGTGTGTTGTGTGTGTGTGTGTTGTGATTTTCTTTTCTCATTCATTGTTTCTAAAATTCCATATTTGAAATGGAAGACTAAAAAGATGAATACATATTTGTTTGTAGTTTTCCAATTTTCTTTTCCTTATTTTTCTGCTTATTCCCTGCATAAATGATTTTATTGGTTTCATCAATAAATCAAAACTACTTTGAGAAGGCAAAGATCAAAAGGCCTTGTTTAGTTGTGGAATAATTTCTTCATTTTCTAATTTTCTTTTCCATATCATATTCCAAATGGAAAAGTGAAATAGAGGAATACATGTTTTTTTTTCAAGCTGCCTAGTTTTCTTTTTTCTCCCTTTTCCCTGCGTAAACTATGTGATTGGATTTGTTAATAACTCAAAGCTACATTGAAAATTTTAACTTCATAGAAAGACAAAAATGTTTCAGATTCTGAAAATATGCAAAATATTTACTTTTATATTGATTCGATTAAATTCTTTCTTATATGTGCGCATATATATAAATGTGTGTCTGTAGAAGAAGAAGAAGAAGAAGAAGAAGAGTTATATATTTACTACAAAAAGCAACCAGCTGAAGAAAAGTATAACCAGACTTAAGCTGAACTAAATTGGAAAGCAAAGATCTAATCTTAGATTTTATTTTTCCAATAAGAAAAAAATCCATATTCGAGAAGTCCAAAAACAAAAATCTTGACAAATAAGCAGTGTAACAGAGAGCATATTTTAAATTATTACGTAACAGGTAAGAAATATTTCTACTTAAGGCCTAGACAATTCAGAAATTTCCATACAAACAATACTACAAGCACATGCAAATGTCGTACAAACACAGGCACAATCAATGTAACATACATATCCACACAGACTAGTGACTAAACCTGGATAAAGATAAATAAAATAAAGAACGTAGTGTAATATTCATGTCAGTCAAATAAATTTGAGTGTGAAAACACCATTTAAGTGTTCACCTGTCATAAGAGCAATGTCTTGCAGTAGGGCTTTCTTTCCATCCCCAAATCCTGGGCATTTGACCACAGCAACATTCAGCAAACCTTGCATTTTATTTATGACCAATGTTTCCAATACCTGCTTTGATATATCCTCAGCCAAGATTAACAGGGGAACGCTAAGTTGCATAGTCTTTTCTAGCAAAGGGACAATTTCTTTCACAGTGGCAATACGATGATCAGTTACTAGTATTCTGGCATTGTCAAACTCTACCACAGATCTTTTCTGGTTATTTATGAATTGGGGTGACATATAGCCCTTGTCAATCTGAAGAAACAACAACAATAATTATAGTCATGCACGAGGAAATGGAGAGAACTTAGAAAAGCATCATCATGGTAATTTATGAAAGCAAAGATAGAAAAATGGCAAATGGGATTGTAAAATATTAATCATCTAGATAATTGCAGTAGGAAAGCCTTAGTCTATCAAATTGTGGAACTGGCACTAAAATAAAGAGAGACAAATCGGAGTCCTATTGTAATCAAATTTATAGAATGTCCCTTATGCAGATTGCCTTCCAGACCTAATTATAGGCATAGTTGCATATATCAACAAAATACCAGACAATGTTAATCATTCACCACACTCCATTTCCAATGTCATGCCTATTAAAGCAAATTATCTTACAAGATGTTCAAACAACTTTCAACAGCAGAGTTAGTCTAACCACCTTCATTCCTTCTTCTATTATTACATAGGTTTCAGAGGTTGAAGATGATTCAATGGAGATTACTCCATCAGGGCCAATTTTGTCCATAGTCTCAGCAATTAAGTTCCCAACAAATTCATCATTCCCAGCAGAAACTGAGGCAACCGCTGCAGAAAAAAGTTAAGAATTTCAAGAATCTTATAATTCAAGCAACTTTTTTTCAGCAAAATTTTACTACAGGTCAAATAAAGACCTTTTATATTATCCCTTCCTATCACCGGAAGACTTTTCTTTTTCAAGACTTTGACTAATTCTTTTACAGTCATATCCATTCCCTTCTTTATAGAAACAGGATTGGCTCCTAACGCAACTGCTAGGAGGCCCATTTTGATCATTGCACGAGCCAGAACAATTGCAGTGGTTGTGCCATCACCAGCCAAATCATTCATTTTACAAGCAACCTGCAAACAAGACTTCTGATTTCAATAAATTATTATTAATTTGCATCACTTAATGCGTGAATACAGATTAAGGGATTATGTAGCAACCATGAATGACCTCTTGGATTAACATAGCTCCAGCATTCTCCATTTGATCTGGAAGTTCTATGGCTCGAGCTACTGTAACACCATCGTTTACTACTTTTAACATCTTAGAATCTGAAATAACCACATTAAGTCCTGCACAATTTTGTTTGAAAAATTTTAACATACATCAACTAAGCAACATCAGCATCAATACGAATGATTAAAAAAAAAATAGGGTGATTGACCTAAAGTAAGCCCTTCTAATAAATTTAGGGAGTGCTCTAATATGACCTACACCACATATGTTGATTAATAATTGTAACAAAGGCCTAACATTTCCTTCTAGACGTTGATGTAGCCAATAGTTGTAGCCCCAATACCCTCATTTGATATGCAAATGGTGCTTTAGGCATAATAACAGATAGTCTATATATATTGGCACACAGACATGCGGCACACACACAGTAGCAGCAGGGGCAGAGTAGACTTGAGAAGTTTATTCATAATTTCACTTGAAACAATATCATAGGTCATAATCAATCAATAATGATTAACACGACTGGCCTTTATAATTTTGCATAAAAGTTCTTGATTGTAATATAAGAAACCATTTTGTCACTAGACCAAATTCAGAGATTCAATCCTCAACGACAAACCATGTCAGAATCAGAAAGCAATTTCTATTTCTCATCCTCAAACATCATCAAGAAAATCATAACCCTCATACAATTTTTGGTGGTTAGGTTCAAGCCTTGGCAATAATTCACAAGACTAGATAACCTCACCTTTACTAGAAGCCTCACATGTTAATACTCCTATATGCATCTAACTAGCCATCATAAAATTTGTCAATGAGCTAGGGTGTAGTGCTACTTTTCATATATTGAAGATAGTAAACCAATTAAACTAAGGTTAACAGAATGTGACCTTATATTTTACAATATGTCATTGTTTTCGAAGTCAAATTTATTAGCAATTTGGTTGTATGCAAATCGTATCACTTAAGAAATTAAAATGCGTACAACTTTAAAAGCCAAACTAAATAGATACTAATAATATGTGGCATAACCACAAATCTTAGACCACTGAAGTATATGCTGTGTCTATATGTACATATATGTAAATGTACGCAAATATGTACATGTGTGTCTATATACACACACATATTACCTTTTTTCAGTATTATTAACAAATATAACTTCTAATTAAAGTTTGAAGAGAAATGGAGGTTTTTTTTTTTTTTTTTTGAAGGAGAAATGGACTTTTAATTGATAGATTTCTTAATTAGTGAAATTTCTAACTGAAAAAGGGACTCGTATGATGCCGAAAGCACAAAGAGAAAGATAATTGGCAATAAAATATATAAAAGAAGTGATTATTATAGAAAAATGAAACTGAAGAGTACCTTTAGGCCCTAAGGTTAGAGAAACAGCATCAGCTAGCTTGTCGATTCCATCTTGCAAGGCTCTCCTACATTCTCTCCCGAAAGATATTCTTTTGGGGCCAGCCGTGACCACTAATTTTGCCGTCCTTCTCTTCCCATCAATTTTCTATAACAATATGAATGCCTCAAAGACTAAAATAACGCAAAAATCCATCCATCTACAAACACAAATTAGGAAGAGAGACTCACAGGGAAGAAGGGTTTTTTGACGGAAATACATGGTTTCGAGACGGAGGCCGCGAGGAGGAAAGACATTTTGAATTGTTGATCAAATTTAGTGGGGTTGAGAATTTTCAGACATTAATCCTTTCAATTGTTACCAGCAGTGGCTAGGCCAAGTCACTTTATTAAACTTACCATATTACTAGGCTCCAATTCTTTACACTATTCGGCTTATCCATCATCAACGTACAAATATTTAGATTGGAAACTTTATTTAATTTATCATAAAAATGTTATTAAATATTGATTATTTAATTATCTTAAAATATAATTTTTTAATATTTTAATATTTATAAAAATATAATTTAATTAATTATTAAAATATAAAAATTATGATAAATTGGATATGATTAATTAAACAAAATACAACATAAACAAATAAATAAAATATTAAAAAAATTAGATAGTAAAAGTAAATTAATTTTCATCACCATTTTCATCAAAATGTTGTCAATATGTTTAATCAAATCAGATCAAAAACGATGATACACTTCTAAATCACATAATCAACATTTTTTGGAAAGTATTGTTGAAACTCTTAATTTAACCCTTAACGCGTATGAAGGGGGATTATCTCCTTCATCATCTTCCCAATTTGTAATAAAATTCTCTTCATTCTCAACAATCATATTGTGTAATATTATGCAAACATACATTATATGTTTCAATTTATTATTATACTAAAAGCGAGTTGGACAACGTACAATTGCCCATAGAGATTGAAATATTCCAAATACTCATTCGACATCCTTTATTGCAGCTTCCTGCATTTGCTTCAACTTTATCCTCTTCGGATCTTCTGGATATGAAGAACTTTTAACGAATGTTGCCCACTCCGGAGATATACCATCAGCAAGATAATACCCTTTTGTATAAGTTGTGCCATTAACGGTGAACAACAGATTCGGAGATTCAGAGCGAATTCAAAACATCGCTAACAAAAGAGGATTAATTGAGCACATTATTGTCATTGTTAGACCCGATAACCCCGAAAAATGCATGTCAAATCCATAA
>CAOJCQ010282817.1:0-10338 GCA_948356215.1 Stillingia texana | reverse complement strand
AGCCCTGGCTTAACCCACCAGCCGATGGTGAGTTGGAGAATCCCACATCGGAAAGGAGAGGAGAACTGGGGCTAGCTTAAAGGATTTGATTGGTACTATCCATACCAACAAGGTGCACCTTCCTTTTCGGGAGCCTATTCGAGGGAACTCTAAGGTTAAACGTGCTTGCCTTGGAGAAATCTAAGGATGGGTGACCTTCTGGGAAGTTCTCCCGGAAAGCATGCGAGTGAGAACAAAGCATGCTGGAAAGGACTCGTGTTGGTATGTGGAGGCAGTCATCAAATCCGGGGTGTTACAATCTATCTATCTATCTATCTATCTATACAAGTATGTATATATATATATGTATATAGGTATGTTGAATACATTCATGCATGTATATATGTATGTTATGTATGTATATTTGCATATATGTGTGTTTGTTTGTTTGTATGTATGTATGTATGCGCATGTATGTATATATGCAAGCTATTTATATAGATATATTATGTATGTGTATATATATGTATGCATGCAAGCATGTGTATGTGTGTATGTATATATCTATGCATGTATATATGCATGTTATGTATGTAGGTATATATGTATGTATGTATATGTATACATTTCATGCATCCATGTGTATGGATATGTGTATATATATATGTATGCATGTTATGTTTACATGCATGCATGTATATTATGTATATGTGTATATATATATGCATGCATGTATGTATGCATGTTTGTATCTATGTTATGTATGTATGTATGTATCTATCTATGATGTTAGGCATGCATACATGCATGTATATATGTATGTATATTGGGCATGCATGCATGTATATTATGTATATATGTATGTATGATGAATGCATATATACATGTATATACCTGTGTTATGTATTTATGTATGCATGTTTATATGGATGTGTGTTTGTATGTACGTATATACATAAGTATGTGTATGCATGCAAGCATACATACATGTGCATGTATGTATCTATGTATGCATATATGTATGCATGCATGCATGCATGCTACATGTATAGGTATATTATGTACGTGTGTATGTATGGATATATGTATGTATATGTGTATATTGTATGCATGCATGTATCCATGTGTATGTATGTTTGGATATATATGTATGCATGTTATGTATGTATATATGTATATTATGTATATGTGTATGTATATATACATATATGTATGTATGTTATGTATGTATGATTTTAGACAAGCATGTATGTATGTATGTATATATGTATATGTATGTATGCATTGTGTGTATGCATGCATTTATATGTGTATATATATATGTGTATGCATGTATATATGTATGTATGTATGCATGCATGCATGTGTGTGTATGTATGTATGCATGTATGTATGTATATTTGTATGCATGTTATGTATGTAGCTATAATATGTATATATACATGTATGTATATTATGTATATGTGTATGTATGTACATATGATGTACGATATATACACATATACATACACATGGATGCATGCATGTATATTATGTATATGCATATGTATGTATGTATGTATGTATGTATGTATGTATGTATGTATGTATGTTATGTATGCATGTGTATATATGCATGCATGCAAGCATGTGTATATATACATGCATGCATGTTATGTATGCAAGTGTCTTATGTATGTGTGTATATATATATATGTATGTATCCATATGTATGTATGTGTGGAATATGTATGTATGCATTTTATGTATGTATACATATATGCACATTATATATATGGCATATTATATAAATTTGCACATGAATTTATCCACATTTGTAAAATCAATCCATAAACTTATACTTGTCCCAGTTTGACACCTCAACTTGATAAAACGTAAATAAATAAACGTCTTGTTGCTGATCTAGCAGATGTTTAGCCTACTTGGCTGCCGACTTGACAAGTACACATACATATAAACGGATTATATGTGTTTTGCCAAGTCGGCTAAACGTCTATCAGATTAGCAGTCGGCGTTTATTTGTTTACATTCATGGCCGATTTTACAAATGTGGGTAAGTACAATGCAAATATATATATATATGTGTGTGTGTGTGTGCGCGCATGCCATATATGTAGGTATATTATATATGCATGTATCCATGTGTATGTTTGTGTATATATATGCATGTATGCATGTATGCATATTATGTATTTATATATATGTATGTTATACTATGTTATGTAATGTGATGTTATGTTATAAGTATTTATAATGTTAAGGATGCATGCATGAATGTATATATGTATGTATATTTGCACGTATGTGTTTTTACATGTGTATATATATATATATATATATACACACACACACACACACACGTTATATATGTAAATATGAATGGGTGTGTATATATGTATGTATATAGAAAATATTGGGTTAACGGATCAGATTTGGGTTCGAGTCGGGTTTTTATGTCATTTTAGATGAGTTATTTGGATTTCAGTTTTGGATAGGGTTCAGGTCGATATTTTTGGATTATTTAGGTCTGATTCATTTGAGATTTCTTTGAATTCAGATCAAGTTTGAATCGTAATTTTTTAAACGGATCCGGATTGAATTTTTGAATAAGTAAAAAATTGATAGATCTAAATGTCGGGCACCATAACAATTCGTGGTGATTTTTACTTTTTTTTTTTCCTTAGTAATAAAGTGTACAAGTTGCTTCGTTATACCTTGTTTTTTTTTTTCTATGATATGTTTAATTAAATATAAGAAACCTGATAATCTAAACAAAATGTTAAATGATTTGTTGAGCTAATTGCAAAAAATATTGTTTTTTTTTCCTTCTTTTTTGTCGCTTGTAGTTGCAAGCGCAGAAGTTGTTTTCGTCAAAGAAATTTCACTGAATATTGTTATATGTTTCTGTCCGGAATTAAGAATCATGAGAATATGAGAAAAGGATTTCTTTAAATAAAAATAATTTTATTAACCAAGATATCCTAACATTTTATTACAAAAAGTTAATAAGCTTTCCAAGATAAAAATAAGTTAATAAACTACTTATTGTGAAATATTTTAGGTAGATGAAATTATTTTTTTTATAAATATTTACTCTTTATTTTTATTTTTATTTTTGGTACAAAAAGGTGAAGCTGAAAATAGTAAAAATAGACTACCAACTATATGGGAAAACTTATCATATGGTGAGAAAGCCACAGATTCAAACCTTTTGGGAGAGACATCTAAAATATGAACTCCAAAAGGACCAAAACATAAACATAGTATATGATATTATTGTGAACTGGTATATGATCATATTTAATAATAATGTGTCATTGAGAATGACCCATGTTTCAGCTCTGTGAATGAAATGTAAACCAATCTTCAAAATGAATATTTTAATCTAACAGCCAAGGTAGTCTTTGAGCAAGCCACCATCAATAACCAAACCCAATTGAGAAGACAATGAAATATCATAGTTCATTATGACGCTGGAGAACGAGCCATAGGTAAGGCTAAAGATAAGATCATTGGTGCACTTTACCACATGGTTGAAGGTCGGGTCAACAAAATGTGTTTTAGGATCTCCTGCAAATAAAACGTAAAACCCTTTTCCATTGTGTTTTTAGAATAAGATCACATCGGATTATTAGATATCTACAGTCAAATTGATTTTTTTAAGCTAAAAACTATGCAAATCGATGAACCGGATTCTTTAATGAAACGGTATATTTATGGTTTATCATTAATTTTTATCTTAAATAATTATTTGACTTTTAAATTTTATCCACTTATTATTTTGATATTTCAAACTTGATAAATTCATTTTTAATTCTTTAACTTATAAACTTAACTTTTAAACTTATATTTTTTTATTTTTGGCCACTTTTGACCTATAGTTTCTGATTATAAGAGGGTAAGTTTATTATTAAATATATAAATACAAAAATAACATTATTAAAATTGGAGTATTAAAAATAATAAATGGATAAAATTTAAGAGTCAGATAATATTAAATCTTAATTTTTTTAAGAAAAATCCAAAAGTAACTCACAAAAAGAACCCTTTCTTATTCTCTTATCTTCCCCATTTTCAGATTCATATTCATCCACAAGCCGAACAAGCCGCAACCACGTCTTCCGGCCCGTCCATCGCCTGCACCAGTCCACCATCGGTAGGTATTTGGGTTATTCATAATTTCTTAGCTTTAATTGATTGATTTTGGATTTACATTTGATTGCTTTAACTAAAGGTATTTCGGACGGACGGTTTATTAATTGTACGGTTTAACAGGGATAATTATTTCTGGATTATTTGAAATAAAAAAGTTCACAGATTATTATTGTTTCAAATGATAAAAATTTATAAAATTAATCAATTATCCCTTGATGTTCTGCAATAATTTTAATTCTGTCCAAAACTTTCTAGCTAGGTGTCCTCATGTGTCTTTTATAGTTTTATTCATAATTTTGCAGGAATGTAATCTTATTGGCTGATGTTTTTAACTTGAGCAACCTGTTCTATAATATGTAGACTTGGGTATGGTTTTTAGGTTTTATCTAGCCGGAGCTACTATTTGTTCTGTTTTTAACTTGAGCAAGAACTGAACTAAATTGAAATGAATTTGATTTCAATCCATTTTATTTGGTTCAATCAGTTTTCGGTTTTTTCCGTTTAATTCTTGGTTGAAAATTTGGATTAATCAGTTTATTCAGTTCGATTCAATCAGTTCTTGATCCTATCGGTTCTATACTTGAGTACGAACAAAAAATCAAAATTCAAGAACGAATGAACCAAATTGAATCGATTTAAAATTTGATCGGTTTGATTCTTTTTTCTAATTCGGTTCTTTTTCCTCATTCGATTTGGTTCAAAACCGAACCGATCAGTTGAATAATCCTATTTATTTTTAATGAAATTTGTCTTATAAAAAAGCTAATGAACTTCTAATATGTTTTTTAATAAATGCATATTTCAATTGAAAAAATAACTAAAAAAGTGATAAAAAAATTACTAAAAGTTTAAGAAAACTTGAGAGAAAAAATAATGGAAGAAATGTTAATTAATCGAGAGATGATGAATAATGAATTATGAAATCCTATTTATAGCTAAGCCTTGAAGTCATCAAATTGCAGCATAATTTTTCGAATATCGTCTTTTTATTTATCTCTTCATTTATCTCTAAATATAATATCTTAATTTATCTTTTCATTCATTTTTAAATATAATTTATTGATATATCTTCTCATTTATCTCAATGATAATATCTTAATTTATCTGACAAAAAATATTAATATTAATTAATTAATTAATTTCTTACTGAGCCAAATAAAATGGACTCGATTAATTGGACCGGATTAAATTAATTTTCAGCTAACTGGACCGAATAATTAATTAAGCTCAATTTTTAGGTCGGGGTCAACAACGTGCTGCTTAAAATTAATATTTTTAAAAAATATAGTTTTAAGTCTTCTAGCCGACCTGAACCATTTCAGTTAAAATATAAATTTTTATGATCTAAACTGTAGCTTTCAACTATTTTTTTGATAAGATGATCATACCAATCTGATCATTTGGTCTCATGCACTCAGCTGGCTTCACCTTTGGCATCCAAACCTGCTTGGTGGAAACTCCTTTCTTCTTAGGTAAGATTCTTCTGTCCTTTTGTTTGGAACATTCATGAGCATTTGCTGGCTTTTGATGCCCCCAAGATTTATTTTCAGGCGTTTTGCCTTTTGAATGGCTAATTCCGACTTTAAACTTTTCTTGGTCCATCTTCACTTTCAATGATTATGCTTTGGTCATTGGACCATATAGCTGACAGGTAAGAATAACAAACATCTTATTTTCCTTAAGCTCTCCGACCTTACTCTTGATCTGCTCCTTCATCAATACTCTCTCAAACATGGTAGCCTGCGTTGCCATGTAAAAGAGGCTTGTAAACTGGTATCTTGAGAAATGCCTTCTAAAGGGAAAAAAACCCTCTGAGTACTAAATTGATGGCTTCGGACACACATGTGAGGCAAGTTGTTTTCAACTTTCTAAACCTGGATATGTACTTATCCACCGATTCTTCAGGTAGTTGTATAGTTCGTGCAAGATCCGCCGGTGTTACCTCTATAAGGGGGTGTGTAAAATTCAACATGAAATTTCTCCTCCATATTAGTCCAAGTAATGATTGAATTCGGCGCTAAGTTTGTATATCAAGTGAAAGTATACTTTGTTAGAAAATTGTCGAATAATCTCATCTTTAAAAACTCAATTCACTCTATATTGAACCAAAAATCTAGCAATGTGCTCGATCGTAGATTGTTTCTTCTTTTCTGAGAATAAAGTGAACTCAAGAATCTTATATCCCCTAGAATATGGGTATATTTGGTCAATCTAGTCGGGGTATACTTTTTTATATGGAAGCGTGGCCGGTATGTTTCTATATGTAATGGGTCCAACCATTAGTTGGTATAATGGGTTATTGTAGGGAGCATTGAATCATTGAAGTTGAGACTCTTGCTGCTGCATGTACCCCATTCGATGGTATGCCCTAGTTCCATGTAAGGTTCTGCCATGTTATGTTGAGGTTCATACTAGTTTTGGAAATTTGGCCCCACATCTTGGCCAAAATTTTATTATTACATTAGACCTTTTCCATAGTAAGTTCCATATATACCTTGGATGTCAGGTTGTCCTTGGATATTTTGTTGTCCCTGCGTAGGCTACACTATCATAGGGCGTTGTCGTATGAGGAGTTGTTGTCTTACAACTACCTATTGCACTTGTCCAGGTTGTTGCAGCATGCCTGCCTGCTATTGTGCCACACTTGCTATACCACAACAGGTTGTTGCGTCACACCAACTTTTTATGCCACATCGACTTGCTGTGCTGCACCCCTTTGCTGTGTCATACCCATCTGTTATTATCCACTGTAAAGTGGTTGAGGTTGTACATTTTTCGGTCACCTCAGCACATGAACTTGCCCGAATTGTAAGTTGGATTGCACCATGCTTGCATCAAGTTATTGTGGTACACCGGCCTGTTGCCCCCTAGTAAGTTGTTGCACCCCATCAACTTATTGATTCATGGCAAGTTGTACTATATTGGCTTGTTATACTATACCTCCTGGTTGCACCATATAAGCGTCAAGCTGCTGTGCCACATCCATTTGATGCCCCTAGGTAGGTTGTTGCTCTACAACCTCTCATTGTTGTTGTCTACTATTGAGTTGTAGAACAACTTGCTGTTGAGTAGTCTCTGGTCACCTTAACATGTTGACTTGGCCAAACTGCAGGTTGGATTGCTTGCTCACTTTTGGTTGTTGTTTCTGCCAAGATAGAGGCAGTGGCCATCCTTGCAATAATATGAAGAGCTGGTTAATCCATATATTCATAAGAACTAAGTTGTTGATCTCTGACTGAATCGGCCTCATGACCATCGTCATTTGCTTGATCATTTCTTGAAAGATTGCTTGGTTCTCTTAGGCAATGATATGACTGATTGCCTGATAATCACCTGGGTGAAAGCTGGTGGCTTGTGCGGTATGACCTTCCTATCGTACTCTCTTTGGGTTGGTGCATATAGAAAAATGGTGCCACTTGAAGATGCGTCACCGAACTTTAATCCGTGCAACACCTTGTTCACCTTTTCGACCATCCTCAATATATCACTGGGCTTGTTGTTGCCATTGCCCCTTTGCTCGGCCTTCTTTGCACTACCATCATGCTTATTATTGTTCGACATTTTCTTTGATGCGTTTTTCAACTTCGCTTGCAATCTTGTGTGATACTTGATAATGCAAGGACTCCTACTGTGGTTGCCAAAAAAATGTTCGCGTTAGAAATGAATTGAAACAAAAATCTAATAAAATTTGTTAATATGGTTCGTTGGTCTAACTAACAAGATTACAATTGAATAATAAAAATAAAAAAAATAAGTGACCTTGCTGGCAAAATTTGCTCAGGGAAGTTAGGGCTAGGTGACTTGGAATCTGTGAAATAATTGAATCAATTCAGGGTTATAGTGAAACAAATAAGAATCGATCACTTATTCACGAAAAATTGATAAAAAATAACTAAAAGTTTAAGAAAGTTTTAGAGAAAATATATTGAAAGAAATGTTGATTGATCGATATATGGTGAATAATGAATTCTGAAACCCTATTTATAGCTGAGTTTTGAAGTCTTCAAATTGCAGCAGAATTTTTCAAATATTATCTTTTTATTTATTTATTCATTTATATCTAAAAATAATCTCTTAATTTATCTCCTTATTTATCTTTAAAGATAATTTATCGATATATCATTTCATTTATCTTAAAGGATAATCTTTTCATTTATATTCTCATTTATCTGACAAAAAATATTATTATTAATTTATTAATTAATTAATTTCTTACTGGACCAAATAAAATGGACTCAATTAATTGGATCAGATTAAATTAATTTTCAGCCGACTGAATCGAATAATTAATTGAGTTCAATTTTTGAACCGATGTCGATAATATTTAATTCCATCAAAGAGCCACAATTCAAATTCTCTAAAAGGGAAAGATGAATCTCTCTAATCATGACCTTGTGGATCTTATAGTTTCTGATCTTCTATTTTATTTAAAAGAGGACCATCAAAATATCGAGATCACCCAATCCCATCCAGATATGCTTGAATAGAAGTTGCATGGATAACATCCTCCATGGAGGAAGAGAGAACCGCGGTTATTAGAGTAAAAGAACTTAAAAAATAATAAACAGCCAGAATAAATAGGGGTATTGGGTGTTCCATAACTCAAGAGGCCAGTGACCGTCAATGGCTCTAAGAGAGGGAAAAAAAAAAAGCGTAGAGTTTGTTTTCAGAGAGAGGTGAGAAGAAATGGTTTTTTTAGACTCACAAATTGTGATTGTTGCCAAATAAGAAAATGTAACTAGCTACACTATTAGCAAATATATATATATATATATATATATATATATATGGCTATGTTAAGGTGCAATTTAATTTTTTGTGTGAATATATGAGACGAATTAATTATTAGAGATAAAGTGAGTAAATATATGGATAGAGATTAGAAAGAAGATTAATTTCAATACGTGTCATGTTTTTATAGGAGTATTAGAAGGAGAGTTTCAAGCAAATCACCTTTAAAATGCAACGAAAGTATGGTTTTTGTCTTGCACAATAAACCATCTCATATACTTTTATTGTGAGTTTGGAAATTTTATTTTAATTAATGTTAGATTCCATTTCTGCACTAAATTGATTCTAACACATATGTAGGAGCAATTATTATGAGTTAAAAGTAATAAACAAAAGAAACTTACAATTAGAAATACATGACACTGATATATTACATATCCAACTTTGGATAATATTACATTCATCTATTATATATCCGAATTTAATATAATTGTACCTCGTTAAAATTTCAGTTTTTAAATCTTTCATTTTTTTAAAATATAAATTTTTTCTTTAATATTAATTAGTTCATAATACACATTTTATGTAATCATGTTGTAAATATATATCTATAGATTATCATGTGTCATTTTGGATGTAAATAGATATATATAATTTTAGTTTATGATGTAAATAAATCACTCAAATATTTAAATGTACAATGAGATTTTGTTATCAAATGTAAAAAGAAAAATATGAGTTTTTTAATAAAAAAAATGCACATTAAATGTACTCGCATGATAGAAGCCCTAGTAAAGAAACTACTGAATTATTATCCTATGATATTATCTATACATGCAACGCTAAACCGGTATTGGGTTATATATCTCAGTCATAAATTTATAGATACCATTTATATGTATTAGTTTCATTTTGATATGCAACAATGAGGTTGCATATCAAAATTTTATAAGCTCTTTCTTAGTCTTTATTACAGGTAATGAAAATGTGTGTGGGTATATATATATATATATTCTCAGTATTTTCAAAACTATTATATATATTTAACAAAATAATCCGGTCAAACCGAGCCACGATATAGTAGACTGTCCGGTTCAATGGCCGGGCTGCTTTTAAAAACATTTCACTTTTTACTCTCTTGTGCCCTTCTTTTTTCTCCTCTTTCCTTCTTCCTCTCTCCTCATTTTACCTCTTCGCTGAACCCTAATCGTTGCGATTGGTTTTTGTTTGAATCAACTCCATTTCATCTTTCTAATTGTTTTCAAAATATGGCTTTTCTTAAGTTAAGGGAAACTATGTGGGCTAGTGCAAGGCGAAAGCTTTTCTGCGGCAGCTCCTCTGCATTTTCGGTCAGTTGTGAGATTTTTTTTTTTTTTTTTTTTTTTTTTTGTATTGCTTTTATCATGGGCGTATTGAACTTTTCCTTGGTTACCTTTGATTAAATTTAAAAAAAGTTTTTACATAAGTCAATGC
>CAOJCQ010273317.1:0-10758 GCA_948356215.1 Stillingia texana | reverse complement strand
CAATGCTAATAAATTGGCTAAGTGGACTGCACAAGCTTTGTTGGCCAGTGCTGATATGATGAAGTTGGGTTATGTTTCGAGAGTTCATCCAAGGGATCATTACAACCATGTTATATTGGCTGTTGTAGGGTACAAGCCAAGAGATTTTGCAGCTCAGATTAACTTGAATACATCCAACATGTGGGGTATTGTTAAGAGTATTGTTGACTTGTGTATGAAGTTGAATGAAGGAAAATATGTGTTGGTGAAAGACCCCTCCAAACCGCAAGTCAGAATTTATGAGGTTCCTGCTGATGCATTTGAGAATGATTACGTGGAGGAACCTTTGCCTGAGGAGGAACAAGTGCAGCCACCAGGTGAGGATACTGAAAATGCTGAGGCCAAAGGAATCACTAATGATGTTGAGGATAAAGCGATTGATGCTCAGGCATAGAGGTATTACTTTTATACTCTGAATTGCCTATAGAACAAAGTATGTATTTGAAATTTCACGAGTGAACCTGAAACAGTATATGACCTTTATAGATGGTTGCTTTCTGGATGACTTGAATGTGTCAAATGAACTGTTGTTCAAATGGTTTTATATGATATCTATATCACTTTGCTGCCTTTCTGCTGTAATCATGGCATGTTTGAGTTAACATCTAAGCCTCTGGCCTGCTTGTGGTTGGGGGAATGCAAATTTCTGTTGGAAATAATTTAGATGTCGTACAATGCTAATTGGTTATGGAAGTGACAAATTGTGTAGTTGTGTTGGAAATAATTTAGATGTCTTACAATGCAATTTCTATTTAAATAATTTAGATGGTCCAGTAATCTTGTTTTCTATCGTGTTAATTCTGCCATTGTAAGTGTGGTATCACGCACTTGTAGAATTAATTAATTGGGGGTTGCATCTTTTCTTGCTCTTTTTAATTATTTTTATCTGGATACCTGATTTAAATAATGTTTGATTTCTTACAATATCAATAACTATGTTTTTTATGGACATTTTCTGCAGCCTGGATATACAGCTTGTAGGATGAGGTTTCTATTTTTCTTGTCATATGATTTGTTCAGTGTTAGGTTCCATTGCTCTACTGTTAAGGAAGTTATTAGGTATTAGTCCTTACTGTAGCATTCTCAAACTGCTTAGGTTTCTGTCCATGGACTTCATAGATTTACTGGTTGTAGAAAGCCATAAGAGGGCATCTAGTGATTGCAATAATAAATAAAACCTATAGTAAGACCATTTGTGGCCTCTTTGTGAGATGTTTAATTTTCTTGAATCGAAAATTTTATTGGAAAATGTAACCAGATTGAAAGTCTTTATAGGAATATTCAAGTGCTCCTTCCAAATGACTCGGAAAATGTTGTGAACTGTGAGTGGGGAACTTTCATAAGTATAATGGCCTTTATCTAGCCTTTTGCTTTGTAAGTTGAGGTTAGTGGGCCGTATGGTACTGTGCTTCTGAATATATTATATCATCCCAAATTCATTTCAAAACACCTCTTATATTGAATTGGTTGAAATACATCTAGTCAGTCATGTATAGCAGTTTGTTGACACCATCTTAACCGTATCTTTTGTCCAAGTGGCAAAAAGAGTTAGTTTCTTGTGTAGCTTTGTAATATTGCTTGTTCTGCATTCTTTAATTGTCTATTGCTTTTATAAAGTGGACTGCCACCATTTATAATTTCCTCTCTACAAAAATGATATTTATAATGCTGCAGTATGGCATTCTCTTACCCCACTGATTTTTTTTTTTTTTTTTTACCTATCTCAGTATTAAATCCATATGTAACAAAAAAATTGATATTTTTTTTTAGTCAAGGATTTAGCAGCACTTGCACAATCATTGAGGATGAGTATATGTAAGTGTTTGCTTGTGAAATTCTGGTTATAAAATCTGAATATAAAGACTATCAATCTTAAAACTAGCAACTATTGTTATACTCTACTCCTCAAACTACTATGATTGTGGTTTTTATTTTCTTATACCTTTCTTTGTCTTAATATACCATTGAAGCTCTTCTGCTGTGTGCTCTGATTTGTGAATCGGTATTCATATTGTTGTTTCAATTGCAGGTTGTTTTGGTGAGGATGAATCAGCTGTCATGAAGTTTGCATTTAGCGCATATTCAGATTCTCCCCAACTCCATGCCCTAAAGTTTTGCTCTCTCTTTTTTTTTTTTTCCATCAGTTTCTTTTACTCCTGTTGTTTCATACTAATTGGGCAAATACGAGCATAAAGAATTTAAACATTAAATGCTCTCGCCCTGCTTCAGACTTGGTAGATATAATTAGTATCTATGTGGTTGGAATTATGTCGGTCTGGTGGAAGTTCTTTACATTTATTTATATGATGCTTTGCGATGAAGAGGGAAGTATGGTATGAGCTTATTTTGTACATTTCTTTCTTTCGGCTTTTTGTTAGATGACATCTTTGCTTCTTACTTGCGTCTTACAATGCCTTAGAGCTTTACATTTTAGTGCTCCTTTTTAACAGAATAAGTACTAGTAAATCACTGAATCTGTGCATTAACAGAAAGTAGCAACATCATGATGACCAAATGGAAAGAGAATTTGATCAAATTCAATAGAATTTGTTTTGGGTGTATGGCAGATTTTGAAAATTTAATGCTGACAAGTAGCTGAGAATTAATAAAAATGGGCAATAAGGTTTCACTTGGTAAAATTTAGATTACATAATGAAAGTAATACTAATTTTATTTTCAAAGACAAATACTTGTATTGTATTGGAGCACTTTTATTTTATTCCCTAGAGACAAAAATGAATGAAAAATGCCAATAAATCTTCTTGAAAGAAATATTCCCACTAAGTTAAAATAATAGGGAAATGAATTTTCTTTTTTAAGAAAATAAATTTTCTTATCTAAAGTATTAAATTGTAAAATTAAACAATATTTATCACTGTCACTTATGTCACTTATTAATTTCATTAACTATTAAAAAATATGACCAAATTCATAGAGTCAGTTAGCGTTATTAGCACGACGCTCTAACCAATTGTGCTAATAACTCAATGTGGAAAATTTTTTCTCATCTTTTATTTATTAATGTAAAATGAATATAATGGATAAATTGAGAAATAGGAATATATGAAAATAACATCAACAAATGCATTTAGAAACCACCATAAGTAATAAAAATGTTATAAAACACCAAATATGCATATAAAGTACATAAATTAAGTTCTAAAACTAGCCAAGTATGCATAAAAAGTAAACCTAAACCACCTACATACAAATAACGCTAAAAGACCTCTTTTACTTTTCTAAAAATCTAAAGAACTAAATAGATGAGATTTAATTATTATTAGTTCTTCATACAAAGGGACGTCTTGTTCAAAGGCAATTTCAACTGTTATCGGGAACTTTGAAATTGACTTTCTTTATCTATAAGCTTTTCATTATTTACAGCATGTATTTAAAGTAGATACATAATCTAATCCTTCAATTCAATGTTATCATTAACAAAATAATCGATCCAAGAATTATAATATTTGATGATATTTTCATGTTTTAAAGAAGATCGAATTTTGACAATGAATGGATAGGAGTTATCTTTGACGACAACCTTGCTCCAAACAACTTCTAATTCATGGCTGACTCAAACTCTTGAGAAGCCTCTATAAAAGAGATCTTATTAAAAAAAGATATTTATATGGGTTTTGACGAAAACTGACTAATATTGACCAACTTTTAACCGTTCTTGTAAACTTTGGAGTTGACTTTCTTTGCCTACAGGTTTTTCATCATTTATGTATGTTAAGCATGTACATAACATAATCCTTCCATTCATTTATACACCATTATGCCAAAAAATCATAACATTTAATGATATTTTCATGTTTTAGAGAAGATTGATTTCTGGTAAGGAATTGGTGAAACTTATCTTTTACGGTGATCTTGCTCCAATCAACTTCAATTCAAGGTTGCTTTAAGCTTGTTAGAAGCCTCCATAAAAAAACAAATGAGGTCTTATTAAGCAAAGAAATAATTTATAAGAAATTGATGGAAACTAAATAATATTGATCAAATTTCATTATCTTATTATATGTCATGGGGTTATTACTAATTTTATAGTTTCTTCCTATTCAAGTTCGATGAAATGCAAAAGAAATGGTATGAGAATATTAAAATAGTATTATTAAATAGCAAGTGGATATTTTTCCCTTTTCTCAGGGATATGTTTTTAAGGTCACATAGTAATTCTAATAATTTATCAATAATAATAATAATAATTGATAATGAGTATTCTTTCACATTGCTCTGATCCTAGATATAATGGTTTCTGATCCTAGCTGCATTACTAGTGGTAATAACTTAATCTTTTTCTCCACCCCTTGACTTTGTGTTAAGAAGACTCATGTCTCATTTCTTTTTATTGCCTTTTTTGCTATGTTATTACATTTGTTGATTGCAGAGGTTGTTCAATTGTTAATGCCAGAACCGCACCATTGGAAGTTTATATGTAGTATGGATGCAAGTAAGATAAGGAACAAATTGGTAAGTTTATCTGCAAGTTTTTAGTTTGTGAAATTCATTTATACATTCTCATTATAAATTCCTTTATATAGAACATTCTTGTGAGTTATGCAAAAGAAGAAATTGGTAATATGATATTGGTTGTCTACCTATTAGATATTCAACATCATAGGATATGGATGCTTAAATATGTGCCCATATTTAATGTAGTGGAAAATGTGAGGGCAGGAAGATTTGAAATGGGATGGACGGTATTCTATAATGGCCATTCTTTCATCTCATTTTATGAGTTTCATATTTACTTTGTTAAAGTTTATGAGGAACATGTTGTTATATTCAACATAAACAATTGATCTTGAACATTCAAGTCTCTGTTATTTAGAATAATGTTTTATCTAGATGTTATTTAGTTTGTTTTATTTTAGCTTAGTTTTTTTGGAATATTTTAGGAAGTTATATTTGTGCATGAGAATGCTTTCAAAATTTGGGATATTGTGAACTTATTATGTATGATATTACTTGCAAGTTTATAATATTTATGCTTTTTTCCTTTAATTATGATGCTGTCAATTACCCATCTCAAATATACTCTCGTATTGAAACTTAAATCTGCAGACTATTATACACTCCCATTAAGCCTTTCTCATAACTAAGCTTTTGAAAATGATTAAACTCTTTTTTTACATCATTTTGGCAACCTATATTAATAAGAATATACTAAGATTTTATGGACATATTCATGCCACTGAGTACATGTATACTAACAACTTTTGAACATATTCATGCTTGTGAGTAAACCAACAATTCCAATCTCGATCTTCAGAGGCACTAAAACACGCTTTATATTTGGCATGAGTGGAGAATTTTGAAAGCTTTACATCTTTTGGATTCTGGTTTTCATTAGATATCGAAATTCAGAAACACTTGAGGGCTTCAAGTGCTGCATTCATATAACCTGCCTTTAAACTCCATAACAAGAGGAACACAATCATGCCATGAACTGTAAATCTTAGATCTTTTACCACGATAAATAACATAAAATTTCTTATCATTATGTATCCTTTATTAATACATGATCCTAACTGAATGATGACTTACGGAAAGAGAGAAACAATGACAAAATCAAAGAGCTCCAACATATGATTCTCAGTTAATCAGATCTTGTTGATTCATTGATAATTAGAAGGGATGATAATCATGGCTTGGGATTCGATTGATTTTTGTTTATGTAAGAAAGAAAAGGAGGAGAGAAAAGTTACCATGGATTCATGAGAAATAATAGGAGAAGAGAAGGAGAAGAGGAGAGAGAAGGGAAAAGATAATGGATTGATTATCTGGGGGTGAGAAATAGGTGATTGGTGGGTGAGCTGGCGAAAGTGCTACAGATTTAGTACGAGAGAGAATGAAAATTTGAATTTCAAACACTCAGTAACCCTAAATCTTTAAAAGGGAAAATCAAACTATACATATGGAAATGCTTCCATTATATATGTTATGTAAACTAAAATTATGTAGGTTTATCTTTTTCCTTTTCTGATATTTAATAATATGTGAAGTGTTACATTTTTTAAGAAAAAATTGATCTTATCTAACGTATCATCTTAAAAAATGAAGGCAATATTTATTAGTCATTTTAATTTTACTCTTCATATGGTTATCATAGAATCATAATTGTTATTACTTATCAATACGGGACTACTTTTTAATAAAATTAAAATAAATTAATGATTATTTAATATTTGTGAAAGGGACAAAAAAATGGACATTTGACTTGGAATTGAAGGAGTATCCTTTAGCAATAAATTGTTTTGTATTCATTAAATATTAAAGAACATGAGAATTCTCATGTTTTCAATTTTAACCAAATTCATTGGTCAATTGATCTTGGGTTAGGTCTGATTGTTATTTAGAATTTTTTCTTATTACACAGTGCAATCCTTTCAAAATATGTCTTGCCTAATTCTCAATTGTCGTTGTATCAACATTTTTGTGTTTCTTACTACACGATTTCAAAGATTCAAAGTGAATAACTCCATTGTTCTTGCTCTTCTTATTCTTCAAAATGGAATTAATTTAATTTTATGGATAAGTATGATTACTTACCACAATTTCTTCATTTGCATGCAACTTATTTTAATTTTCTTTCATGGAATTATAGAAAGATGTAAGAAAATTCAAGAATGACGAGAAAGAAAATGGAGGTAAGAGATGAGAGAGAGACTATTATATTTATTAGATTACTTACCACAATTTTTTAATGCAAGGAAATTAAAAAATGAAGAGAAAGAAAATGAAGGTAAGAGATGAGAGAGACTCATTTTATGGAGGTTTTCTCAAAGGAGGATGCAAAAAAGGACCAAATGGATCATGCAGGTCTTAAACTTGCTACATTTCTGGTATTAACATGATGCTCTAACCAACTGAGCTAATAGACCAATGGGTAATTTTTTTATCTTTTATTTATTAGTGTAAAATGAATTTAATGGGTAAATTGAGAAATTAAAATGTATAAAAATAACATCAAAAAATGCATTTAATAACCACCTATAAGTAAAAATAATGCTTAAAAACATCAAATATGCATGTAAAGTACATTTAAATGTGAAATGAGATCAAATAATTTCTAAAAATAGTTTTAACTATGTAGGAAAATTAAACGTAAACCACTTTAAGTACAAATAATACTAAAAACATTTTTTTACTTTTATGGAAATATAAAGAACTAAATAGATCATATTTGTGTATAATTAATTCTTCACACAAGTGGAAGTATCATTCAAAGGCACTTCTAACTGTTTTCAAGAACTTTGGAGTTGACCTTATTTGCCTTCCGGTTTTTCATCACTTATAGCCTGTATTTTAAGCAAAATACATAACCTAATCTTTCAATTCATTGTCATCATTAATAAAATAATCGTCGACCCAAAAATCATAATATTTGATGATATTTTCATATTCTACAGAAATGATTGATTTGTGGTAAGAAATGAGAGTTATCTTTAACAGTGACCTTACTCCAAGCAACTTTGATTTAGGGCTAGTTCAAACTTGTCAAAAGTCTTTATAAAACAACAAATGAGGCCTTATTAAGAAAAAAAATTTATTTATATGTGTTTTGACTAAAATTGATTAATATTGACCAAATTTCATTATCTTATATGCCACGAGGCTGTCAGTAATTTTGTGGTTTCTTTTTATTCATGTTCGATGAAGTGGTGAATGCAAAAGAAATGTTTTGAGAATATTAAAAAGGAATTTAAGTTTTTCCCCTTTTCATAAGAAAATGGGAAGTGGATCATTGAGATATTTTTTCAATGTCATGTAGTAATTCTAATAATTCCCCAAAAAAATTAATGCTTGATAATGTTCTAGTTATCATAATATCAACTTTAGTAGGGTCAGAAAACCTTTAAACCCATATATATTAGGTCAAGTCCATGCTAAGCTTAAGACCCGCTACGGAATCAACTATCTTAACCTGATCAAATACCATGGTTTGTCGACCAAAGTTTATATATAAGGCTCTTAATTATCACTTGTATATGTTACTGAATTCTCACATTTGCGCCTACCTATTACTTTCCCTATATATATGTCTCCCATTACCACACTCAGAGTATCATTCTTAGCTTCGTCTATAACTCCTCTTTTTTCAAGTTATCAGAATCGCCATATATGCTTTGTTGACAGTCCGAATGGATTCAACCTTCTAGAATGATCATTCAAAAATCCAATGTAGATAGTAGAATAGTCGAATGGGCTATCAAGCTGCAATCATTCAGTGTTGGGTTCAAGCTTAGGACAACTATGGAAGCAAAAGTACTACTAATGGCTTCAAAATGTCAAGCGATAGTTTGAAGGTATGACCAAAATTTTTTCTAGGCAAAGTTGTGTAACGACTTCTTCCACAAGTGCATATGCTTAGGGAACAATTACATGTTTGAGATCCATGGAACCAAAGAGTACATTGTTTGTCTTCTACTTTGTCATGACCAAAACTTCGCTTGCACACTTCCTCTTCTTGAAACCTCTTGCTTCTTCATACCGCTTCCCTACAATAACATGTATTACTCTAGTATATTTTTACCTTGGTTTTATGCCTTTGGTAGGGTTCCTATCTTGCCTTTATTTTGTACCCTTGGTAGGGTTTTATTGATCTCCTTGAGTTTTTTTCTCCTTTTTTGACAAATTGCTATAGCGCACCATCTCTGATCGTCCTTTTAATTTCCCTTTACACCGATCATCATTCTTCAATATCATGGCCTACATTTTAATGAAATATGTAATATTGCTCCTTTCACCCTTACTCTAGACCCCTTGCTCCAAACTTTATCATTTTTTGCCACAACATTGACTAATCTATTGTTTGACTCACATAAGCTCATTGTATTTAATGGTGGTCAAGTGGATAAGGTCTTCTTGTTGTTGACTTACTTTGATGAAAGCTATGTTAAGACTTGTGAATCGTGAGTTTGAAGCATTGGGGCTTGACTTTTGTATGTTTTATTACTTATGTTGTTCTTCGTTAATTCTCTTTGAAATCCCATCCCCCAAAAGGTTTTTTAATTTCATTTAGCCTGATATTCTTATGGGCCCAATTCATGTTATGAAATCTCTTAGGCTTCGAGATTGAGAGAGTTGAGTAGCTCCTTATTAGTGATTTATGATAAACAAAATTTAAGCAAGCCTATCGGCTTGAAAGATAAAGGTATCTAGAGTAAGGTCTACACTGCTTAATTAATCAGAGTAATTAATCAGAGTAAGATCTATTGAAAAAGAAAAGGTCTATCCATCAAAATTGTTTTAATCCTACTTAAACTTCAGAGACAACTACAAATTGGTCCATAACATATAAAGGTATTAATAATTAAAACTCTAAAGAATTTTTTTAACGAACTCCTGTTAATTTATTTTGTTATAATTAAGATTTATGTTGTATCACCAAATAGGTTTTACTTAATTCAGAAAACATGAAATGTCGTATCGTCAATGTCAGTTCTCTGGTGACTAAGATGATAAACTAGATGTTGATATTGCATTAATGTTGAGTTGTGTTTCTTTTAACGTCGGGTTGGTAGATCCAATGGGTATAGAACTTCTTAAAATTGTAAAAACGTTTGAAATAATAGGTGTTTCATTTTGCAATGCAATTTTAGACTGCAATAATCCACACTCAACTCACCAATTGATGATTTTCAAGCTTGATTTGATGAAAATGAAGGTCATGTTAATATAAGAAAACGTCACGATAAGGGTCATCAAAGGATGTCTCATAGGTCCACTCCAATTGTTAAGTCAAGTTTTGGTTGGATTTGAGGGTAACTAAGTTTTAGAACATCCCAAATGTGTTGTAAACATCGTTTATATGTATATGGTCCACTCCAATCATTTATATGTAGTAATTAAGTTTGAGAACATCAAAGGATGTATTATAGGTCAGTTAATGTAGTGTTTAGATGGTCATTATTATTATGAACTAACATAAAGAAATTGAGTTTAAGTATATTTAGGATATTACTACATAGTAAGATAGGCTTGCTTGAATCCAATAGGAGACACTGTACTTGAAACACTACTTTATTAAGTTTTATTTTAGGTAGCTTAATCCCGCTAACTAATAGATCTTATCTATAATAATTAATATTTCACTAGGAAAAAATGCTTTAGAATACTAATTTTAGAATTGAACCCTAACTCAATTGTTGAGATGACTTCCTTAATGCAAAATCTACCCTAGTTTAAATTCCAACAAAAGTAACTTGCCCTCCGCTCTTCCCGAATGTAATGTTAAAAAAAATCTCAATGTTTCCCCTAAATGGAAAATAGGCATTTCCTTTATCATTTGGTAATTAGATTTGATTATAGATATCTCAAAATGGAAACTAAACAAATATCTGATACCCATTAGGTTTAGAAGCTAATGAGACCTAAATAATAAACATATGGAAAAATGACTAATTTTGTCTGAATGTTTTTTAATAGGTTTCTTTCACCGTGGCCCAACCCCACCTATAATATATATATAATATAGTATGTAATTTTATTTTATTAAAATATAGTGATTGTGCTATTTGTTGGTCTGCTTTTGAATTTAGTTTTCATGTTCTTCGTGACTGCCCTACTACTTTTCACTTTTACAATTTAATTGTGGTAGTTGACATTTATAGTAGCTTTTTTGAGAAAATTGTGCTCAAGAAGGGGTTAAATTGAGCAATATAAAATTTTATGAAATTTAGAATAAATTAAAAACTTATGCAATATAGAGCA
>CAOJCQ010262432.1:0-13293 GCA_948356215.1 Stillingia texana | reverse complement strand
TTGCTGATTTTTTTTTTTTTTGCTGAACAATTATGTAATTATTACTCTCTCTCTCACTTCACCTTATTACTCTTTTTCTCTTTTCACTAATTTAGCAAATATTTGGGCGTGCCCTCTCCTACGTACTTGTATTTTCACTTGTTTACTTCTAATTATACTTCTATATGTGTCTATGTGTATCGTTACTTATTTGTTATTAGTTTCATGTCTTATAAATATCACTCTCTCTTAACTCTTAAAATAACCTTGTTAAAAAAAAAAAAAAAAAACTCTCTTAAAATAACTTCTGTTTTAGTTTTTTTTTTTTTTAACACATGTTCCTTATTAATAAGTTTAAAAAAGGATTAAATAAATAAATGACTAATTACATCCTTAATTATTCAGTGGGATGAATTTCACATCGAAATGATCATAGATAAATGATATAATCTAAACAACTCAATCTTTCAATTATAATTATCGAACAACGCTCAATAATAAATTTCTCCTTTAATATTAAATTAATAATACAAACGCACTGATTAACTTCTAAGAGATGATTAACCTAAATACAATGTCTTGAATTCAATTATCTATTGCATGAAGAAATAAGAGAAATATGAAACAAACAATTAAATTCAAACCGATTTAATCAAATTCACCCAATTATTTTCCTAGCAAATTAACGGTAGTTTGTTATTTAATTCCAACATTTAAACAATTTAACTTCTTAAATGAGAGATTAACAATATGCCTATTAATTAACTAAACAAGTGATCAAGGTGTATAGTAAATCAAAATACAAAAATCATATGAAATATAAAATAATCAGAAATTGAAATTGAATTAAAAGAAAGAGTAGAGTAGATATCACAATCCTTTGTAACTAGAATGTTAACTAACCTTATGATAGAATGATAGGTTTAGCTACGCTCAGCCATCTCAAAAACATAGAATATTTCTGATATTTATTTCTCAAAATCGGCCTGAAATCGAATGCCTAAACTAGATGAATAGACCTCTCTTTTATAATAGAAATCTTAGAGATCATCTCTCCAATTAAGAAAGAAGATAATTACAAAATAATATTCAAAATAGAAATAAAACTCTAAAAATCTGCCTAATAGATAATTGAAAATTTTTAAGATAATTTAGGATGTTGATCTGTTGAAACAAGAAGTGAAAATTGAAGATTTGCTTCAAATCCCGCAGTGTAATTTACAACGTCAGGTCTGACAGTCAGTTACCTGTGACTTACGACTAAGTAGAATGTACAGCTCCAAAAGAATTTACAGTTTACAAAAAATGTAACAATCTTCTAACTTCTGTCCATTTATCTAATAACACCAAAACAACCATAATTTAACAATATACCACCCTAATAATAGACAATAATTAACTATAAAATGTGCATAAATTATCACTTATCATACCTACATACATACATCATACATACATAATACATACATATATCATGCATGCATACAATTTTGAAAATATTAGCAGACAGTTGGTCCGAGCACCTAGTTATACCGTCATAACTCAATTTGATTTAATCTATCTGTAAACCATAAACTAAGATATAATGCGAATTCGAAGTGACTTGAACCAGAAGTGATACCGACTTGAAAAACCAGAACTCACCCGACCCGACTCAATTCATCTACCAAGTCTAATTGTTTTGCTTTGGAAATTCATTGATTTTTAAATGATGATTGATATCTTAATTAGGAAAAAGATAAGCAAAACTCATTCTCAATCCTTAGACTTTATAAGATTTATCTATTAGGTCCTCAACCTTTTATTTCATTTCATTAGATTCTTAAGCTTTTATTGTTCATTTTAATATGTCAAAATTTAACAAAAATGTGGTTAATATCATAATTTTTTTTATATGGTGTTGATTTCTAAAGTAAAATAAACATTTTGTTAAAATTTATATCAGTTGCACTTAATGGCTCATGAATAACAAGTGTATTATCTGGATTAAATTTAAACGGTGTTAATTTCTGAATTAAAATAAACATTTTTATTAAAATTTATCTCAATTACATTTAAAGGTAGTTGAATAATAAATGCTCTATCTAGATTAAATTTGGATCTATTAAAATGAATAATAAAAAATTAAAAATCTAATGAAATAGAATAACAAAAACAAAGAACTAATGTATGTATTTTATAAAATCTGAGATTTCAGAATGAGTTTTGCTCAAAAATAATCACCAATAAAAATTTTACACATGTGGATTTTAATTTTTTTCTGCTTGTTTTTTTAATGGAGTCGCTAGCTAAGGTTGCAGTGTCAGATTGCAGCCCTTTGAATGGTCCTGTCATCACCATCAAAAAATACCTGCATTTCTTAATGTCGACGGCGGAGATTGTTGCTGCCAGTCCATGTTTCTTTTTTTCTGAATTTTGAGGTCAGATATCAAAATTTTAGGGTTTCAGTTAAATACAAATATAACCATATAATTATATTTTAATTGATGATATCTTTGAATGGGTTGTATTTATATTAAAAAAAAATATTAAAATTATAATCCTTGTATGTTGAATAAAAATTTTTAGTCCTTGTAGAAGGAAAAAAAATATTTTCCACTAACTGTAGTTTTAGAGGTAATTGAATATTTATATTGGATGGTAAAATACATAGAAATATTGACTCTTCGTTAAATATGTCATTTTACCAATCAAGGAATTAAGGATCCATTAACCTTAATTTATAATTTAGCTTATAAACATTTATTGTTTATAAATTAATTTTGAACTTATAAATTTTTAAATTTAAACAATTAAGCGTTTATATAGATATAATTAAAAGTAATAGATAAGCCGCTGATGTATTTGGTTAAAATAACTTATAAATACAACTATCACGAAAAAAAATATAACTTATTTTTTATTAAACAAATGATATAAATTCATCATTTTTTCTTTTCATAAAATTAAAAAAATATTTAATATAATTGTATCATACTATAAAATTTAAAACTAAATAATAAATTGTTTTCATATTTTAAATCATAATATAATATTTTATAATGATGAAAATTTGTATTATAATGAATATTTTATAAAAAAATGGAAGAACAGAAGATTTCTTGATATATATAGTGTAGTTTTAATTTTTTAATGAGGTTAGTAATGGACTTATAAACATAAAAATTAAAAGTCTAGGATACCAACTTATTTTTCTTTTTTTTTTTTATTTATAAACTACTTTTAAACCTTTTAAATAAATAGATCGCCATCAATTTTAAAAATTATAAGTTAGTAGTTTGATTAGTTTATAAGTTTGATCAAACTTTAAAGATTAAGTTAGGATTCGAAATAAAATTTGATTATTGGATAAAAAAAGGTCTCTGTAACATAAAATATGCGTTACTAGTTACTGAAATGGGTTGACTAATAATAATATAAATTTCTAATTAAAGTGATCATGCAGTAGTTAGCTAAATCTACATGAGAGCATAATTAAAAAATATATAATTCAGAGGGGGTTTATAATGATTGTTTGCAAAAATATCATAAAATTCTATGGGTAAAAGTTTGTTCAAAATTTAAGAGGGCCATTACCCTCATTAAGCTGAACGTGAATTCTGTCTTTAAGATTTAACCACTTTTCATTTTGACACTTGTTACCATCATATATAAATGAATAACAATTACCGAGTAAATTTCACTTTCTCCTTCATTTCATATTGTTTCTCTTTATTGTTGCATGACGTTATTATGGCTAGATGATTAAAAGACTAGATGGTTTGGATATTATCATCCCTAAATGACCTTACTGTGGCACATAAAAATGAAATTATTTCTTTTAGTTTGTGATATTTAGGTAAGAATAGTAAGGTAAGTAATATAACATACTTTAATTTCATATGTATCATAACTAAAATCACTAAACGGACGTAATGTGACATCTTTAAAAAAACTCTAGCAATTTTCTGTAAATGAGTTAGTTTCAATGATTTACAAATAAAATGATTTTGATAAATAATATAAAAGGTTTTTGTATGTTGAGAATAATAATAAATGGATATACCTGTATAAGATTATAACCATATAAATCTAATATTATAATGTGACATTATTATTCATGTTATGATACGATACGAATAAGAGTGTTACAAATAGTGCAGTTGCATACCAAATAAAAAGTAAAACATAATATTATTATAAGAAAAAGAGTAGTTATACATTGGGATTGGTGTGTTGTAATTCTTTAAACTTCTTTATAACTAGTATCGTCTCAAAAAATTCATTTACAAGTTTCAAAACCTTTTTATGCCAATCCATATTTATAAGGTTCAATCAATGAGAATCTACTAATTTCACCGTGCGTTTGTTTTAAAAAAAAATGATAAGATAGTTGAGATAACAATGTATATGAGAACCATAACTGATGAATACATTCTCTGATACTAGTTTGTTCCAACTTCTTAACAATGACTAAATCTAATATGAGATTATCAAAAATATGTGTAGAGTAAAGATAAAAAGATTAATTAAAAAATTCTTTCTTTTGAATAATTGATGAGTTTTAATCTTTTATCTAGATTTTATAATAAACTTTTATTTAACCAATTAGAACGAAATTATTATATAACCAAGTTCTATAAAAGTTACTTTTTTCATTTTATTCAACCCTACAAAAATCTATTTATTATCGACATGAGTTTATTAGTTATTTCCACACAAAAGTCACAATTCTGATAATAAAAAAAAAAAAAAATCAATAATTTGGATGTTCAACAGTTTATCTATAATCAATAATAAATTATTGAAGGGTTGAGATTTTTTTTTAGCATAGTGACCAAAGGTACGTACTTCATATAGATACATACGGGATAATGACTCATTTTTAGATCTAAAATTAAACCCAATTTATCAAATTTGAATTGAATTATTAAATCAATCTTTTTAATACAATTAAATTTCATTAATACATCATTTTATTATAAATAAGATTGTATAAATTTAAAATTTATTTAAATTCGAATGAAACTTTAAAATTACAACACAATATATATATATATATGTGTGTGCGTGTGTGTGTGTGTGTGTCCTGTCTACTACATGGGCAATGCTTCCTATTCCTAATGAAAAATATTTCCGATTAAAAGGGATTTTTATCATAAACATATCTCTCTATTCTATTAGTATATATATTTCTTATTTCTGGACATCTATGAAAATCCTAATCCGATAAGGGAAAGGATCCTCCTGCCTATAAATACAGATTTTCTCAACCTATTACATGAACGTATTATATAATTATATCTTTTACATTATTATATTAGTGATTTACTATTATATCTTGAGTATTTTATTGACTTAAGTATTAAAGGTGAATCATCTTAGATTCCACCCTTTTGCTCTCTCTCTCTCTCTCTCTCTTGCAAGAATCAAGGAAAGATGATGTGAGCAGAGGGAGGAAACACCATTTAAGTTCGTGAAGAGACAAAGGGGAAGAGTTAAGAAGATTTTGGATTTTTCGTTCGACAGTTTTGTTTGGAATTTTTGTTCAGTTTCATTTGGATTGTCTGGATTGTTCGGATTGTCTGGAATGTTCAGATTGGTTGGATTGTTCATCAGACCTACACTAGTCTGATGGATAGTTTACTTTTGAACGGAAGTAAGAAGATCGAATCTTGTTTTAGTGAGTTGATGTTGGTTCATCCAGATGGGAAAAACGATATTGGTTCATTCGGATTATCGCTGGTTCATTCGGATGGAATGATGGTGCACGTTTATACTTTTCCATTCGGATTTATGAGTTTGCACAACCAAATTCAATAAACTTTATGCCTTTGAATTTTCCAAAACATACGGGCGTGTGCGTCTTACACATGGACGTGTTTGAATCCGCAGAAAAGGAATAGATTTTAATTAGGATTTGTTTTCCTATTTAGGTTACCATAAAAAATTTGCAGATTACCGACTAACATGTTAGTCGATAATTCAGTGAAGTTCATCGTTAAAGAAGGATTACTGATTAACTATGTTAGTTGCTAATTCATCGGTAAATGAAATGTCACTAAAAGTTTATGATAAAAGTAAATGTTAGTCGGTAAATTTAGCGATGGAAAAGGTTAGTCGGTAAGTTCGAAATTAGTCAGTAAATTCAGAATTCAGTCGTGACAAATTAGTCAAAAAATTAGTAGGCAATTTAGTCGGAAAATAACTACTAAAATTGTAGTCGGGAAATTAGTCGGTAAATTAGTCGGAATTTTAGTTGGTTAATTTATCGGTAAATATAGCGAGTTGGTAAGTTATTCGGTAAGCAGAAAAAAATAATTTTTTTTGGTTATAAATTTATTGAAAATCTGTTTAAAATTTATTTCAATTGCTCAATTTTAATGCAAATATGGTCAATAAATATTTGAAAGCTATAAAAAATAAAATTATGTAATAAATATAAAATTAGTTTCAGATATATACAACATATTTTTAAATTTCCTTAATATCCCTACAGAGCAGGAGTATCATCTAGATTAGCTTCCGTGGGGTGATCCTCAATAGAAGGAGGATCTCTCTCAACTTAAGCCCTAACAAAATCTGCAGTAGTTCCTACTGCGGATGCTGCAGTACCGACAGTGGACGCTGAAGTCCCTACTGTAGACGTTGAAATTCTTACAGATGCATCTGAAGGAGCAGCAGCTGATGTGGGATCAGGATGGAATTGCTCAGGGAAATAATCTCTCAATATGTCAACAATCATCTCCCTAGCAAATCCCTTCCTGAGTATCCCAACAAAAACATCCCTTGCACCTTGTAAAGTCTAAGTGGGATCTGACGTAGGCTGAGCAGCGAAATCAGAATGCGTTTGGGTCTGCTGGAAAGTACCCGCTATAGACTGCGATGATGGTGCAAAAGATGATGCATGACATATCTGCTTTGCATGGCTACCAGGCCATAAACCTGCTTCCCCCTCGCATTTTCCTCCAAGCTACAGCAACCCATAACTCAAACTTATCAGCTTCCTGGCTTTGTTGCCTCCGCTGCTCATGCAACTACTGGAATCGATCTTGTAACTCAATCCATCACATTGTGTCACAATTTGATAAACATTATATTCTAAAAGTATTATTGTAATATCCATACTTACATGAACTTCATGACTATGGGAAGTGACGTATGTCTCACTGTTATAACTAACTGTATGAGTGTGCAGGAAAGTCTCTAAAAGTGTAGGCTTCCTGCCCAAATTTTCACTCCTGTTTTAACAATGTATGCAAAATAGAATATTTCATGGTTAAATAAAATTAGAAAAGAGAAAGTAAATAAAAATTCAAAAAAGAAACTCACCACTTGATGGTGGTGTTCGGAGACGGTGATCGAACCCCTTGTGTACGATCCTGATGCTACAAGAGTAACACTGGCCATACGGTTTGCACTCCTTTGACGGGACAGTGCAACTCGATTTAGAGAAAGACAGATAGTCCTCCAGCCCTCCATATGGCCTCACTGATGTAGCATGGCCTGACGGGTGATCATCGTACGCCGTACACAAAGTCCTTATATCTGGATGCAACCGTCTTCTCCCAATTTAGACGTGTGAGATCATTAACAGCAACATCCCAGAAAAATGACTTCTACATATATTTAGAGTTAGGTGAAATGTTAGTAGATACAAAAACACGTGATATTATGCAAATGGAAGACATTACGTAGTCAAAAGATGCATACCTGAAATTCTCCCAAGTAGAACTCCTTCATGTGAGCACTAACATCTTTCCAGATCAGATCAGTTAGATCTTGCCTCACTTGGAATATTTTCATGATTCCCCGTGAGACCGGATTAGAGGGCTCTAACCTAAAAATGAAAATTAAATAAAAATTGGTTAAGTAATAATTGAATTATATAACAAAATTCATTTTTATATACTCACAATCTGGAGGTGACTTTGATCTCCATCCTTGTAAGACTAGTGGTGGCTGTAGAAGTAACATCACCAAATGATGTGCCCTCAGTGGAAGGAACAGGTGGTACTGAAGGTGGTGTCGGTGAAGGTGCACTAACCGATGTAGCTGCATCGAATGGTGTGCCCTCGAGAGAAGGATATGGTGGCACTGCAATAGTAATCGGTGAATATGCACTACCCCATGTACCAGCATGATCACGCTGAGATGGTGCATTAGAGGAAGACGATAATCTTAATACATCAGACATGCTGCCGACTCCTGACTGCGACAGTGATGGCCCAGACTTATGACCACCTCGTGCCGATCTAAGGGCCCGACCTGTTCCCCATCCAATGTTTGGTCATGTCATATTTATAAATTTAATTTCAATTAGTAACAAAAAACAAATTAATATTTTAAAAGTAAAACTATAACTTAAACATCAATTCTTACTATTAACTGTCGGTTAATTCATCATACTCAATACTTCCATCCACATCATTTTCGTAATCAGAAAATTCTCCCTCATCATCCAAATCATTTATGTCATCCCCAGTTACATCTACGATGATATCCATTCTAGATGGATCACTTAAGTCCAAATGTTCATTGTTTAGCACATCCACTCGTATTTCATATACATCATTATCTTCTTCCTGGAAAGTAATGGTTTCCTCATTGTTGTTTGAAGTGCTAGCCTCAACGAACTCAACAATATCCCTTAGTTTGACATTGAAAACTGCTTGCCACATATAATCATTAGCTTTTAAAGATGGGTATAGACCGTAGTACACTTGAGTAGCTTACATTGCAAAAATGAATGATTCATATTGGTTAAAATGACAATATTGATTGACATCAACCAAACCATATTGTGGATGCACCCTAACTTCCATACCAAGGGTTGGGTTGTACCATTGACATTTGAAGACGGTAATTTTTTAATTAGCATTACGGGGTATTCAAGTTCTATTATCTTTTCAATCCACCCATAATAGTCTCCAATACTCTCATCCAAACTTTTCATAGTCACCCCAATATTCACTATTTTAGTGTTGGCACTATAGTCTGATGTTTGAAATTTGTACACATTGATGAAGTATATTGAGTAGCACTTAAATTTTTGTAATGGCCCTTGGGCAACACTATGGAGGAATACATTGTCAATCTTATTATAACGAGCCTATTTGGGGATAAGATTATAACAATAAGTCAAATTCATTATGATTGATACAACTCAATTACCAAAACAATATTATGGTACAAGAGGAAGCTATATACTTACATATAATTCAAACCATTTTGCAAAATGGTATCTAAGATTTTCATCGATCTACACTTATGATAGATGTGGATTTTTGGTTTGTAAAAGCTCACAATGCATCATTCATACTCATTACGATAGATGTAAATACAAAATGTTAATGATTGTTTATTTGTTCACTAAAGAAAATTAATTGTTAGTATCGTTAGCTGACAAATGGCTCAACTTCTTCATAGTTAAGCATAATGTAAGTATGGGCATCCTTATATTCTTCATCAGAAAGAAATCGCTATCCAACATATGTCTCACCTCTACATGGATATGAAAAGATATCCAAACTCTCTCAAAATGTTTCTGGTCACCACTATCATCTTCATTAGAGAAACTCGGTGATGTTACGTTTTGATATGTGGCTCAAAATAGTGGGAGAGAAAGCAAGAAGATTCTGACAATAAATACACATTTGCAATTGAAGCCTCAACAATCGACTTTTGTCAATTTTCTTCTTAAGAGTTCAAAGGAACCTACATAATTCATGCAAACAAAAAGTTTGAAGTGAATAAGTTCATATCAAATATATATGAACATACATTTAACATTTAATGATAAATTAACTAACCTCTCAAATGGATCATCCAGTGGTATTGAACTGGATTGACCATCTTTGCTTCATACGGTAAGTGAACAACTAGTGTTCCATTGAATCAAAAAAACCTAGGTGGAAATATCTTTTCTAACTTGTAAATGATTTGTGGCATATTTGATCTGAGTACAACTTTAAGAATGATTGATGTGAGATCTTTAAAAAATGCTGAGCTCAGTTATTGCTTCCTAAACATTGTTAGGCAATAGCTCACGAAATGCAACATGTAATAAACACTTGTAATTTGAGATCAGCACAACGTCCTGAATTCAAAACATACCCATCTGGAAATTTCAAACACTTTAGCCATTCAAGTATAACCCGTATTTCAGGCCAAGTAAGTGTGTAACATGCTTTTGGGTACCTCCCAGTCGAACAATCTACAAACAGTTCTGGTCGGTGATAATACTTCTCTAAGTCCAATCTCGATTTCTAATTATCTTTCTTTTTTCCAACAACATTTAGGATGGTATTAATCGCATTCTCAAAGACATTCTTCTCAATGTGCATCACATCAAAATTATGCCTAATCAAATTTGTTTTCCAATAAGGCAAATACCAAAAGATACTATGCTTGCTCCACCCACATTGTTTACATAGCATACCATTGACTTCCTTCGCCTTGAGTGTTGTGACCTTTATAAAACCCTAATTATCTAATTCATTCAAAAGTTCTTCCTCAGTTCTCAATGGCAGTGGAGGCATCATTCTAATCCTATTTGCTAAGAAATTTTATGATCTCACCTGGATGGATGAATTCTAGGGATAAAATTTCTGATGGTTATCAAACCAAGATTGCTTGCCCCTATTTTCTAACCAAAATGATATGTGTCCTTCATGTAGTAAGGACATATGAGTCTACCTGTAGTGCTCCAGGCAGACAATATAGAATATGCAGGAAAATCATTTATGGTCCACATTAAAAGTTGCATGCATTTGGAAGTTCTGCTTCAAAGAAACATCATAAGTTGGAACCCAATTTTCCCATAATTGATTTAGTTTTGCAATCAATGGTTGTAAATACACATCAATTTGTGTTTGGAATTACTTGGGCCTGAAACTATCACCATCAAAAACATGCATGGCTCCTTCAAGCACATCCAAGGAGGTAGCTTATATTGATTAACAATCACTGGCCATAATGAGTATTTTAACCATACTGCCCAAAAGGCTGAAATCCATTTGTATATAGTGCAAGTCTGACATTTTAAATTTCTACAGTGAATGAAAGATGCTTTTCATTGAAGCCTTTTTGAGCTAGGGAATCGGATGGATGAAGCATCACATTTTCATCTTAAATATGTTCATGATGCCATCGTATATGACAAGCAGTGGATTTTGATTCACACAACCGATGAAGATGTTGTGTTAGAGGGAAGTAAGACATTTGCTCGTAAGCCTTCTTTTTATGTTTCCGTATCCCAACACACTTCTGATATCGAGAGTGGTCATAGAACTTGCAATTAGTTAAATCTTCATCTTCTTGCCAAAACAACATGCGGCCGTTTGTGCAGCAAACAATTCTTTCCACATGTAAACCAAACTAAGAACAAGCTTCTTGGTTTGGTAAAAACTTCCAGGCATTATTTTGTCTGCAGGAAGAGTTTCATTAAATAGCTATAGTAGTGCATCAAAACAACTTTCTGACATGTTATATTTAGTTTTGGTATGCAATAATCTTGCAACTGCAGAAAGCTATGAATGATTCTGATAACCAGGGTATAACTCAAAGTTTGCCGATTCCAATAGATTATAAAATCTTTAAGATTCAGCATTAAGAGTTTCATTCATTGGAATGGGGTATGGATTGGATGCTCCAGCTTCATCAAGTGACTGTGAGACTATAAGAGGCAAAACAGTTGTTGTTTCTAATGATTGCCAATTGTAATCTGCATTCATACTTGGACCAGCAACATCTAAAACCATTTGAAAATATGGATTAAAAATCCTGACGTTCGATGCATTGTCATTAACAACTGCACAATTTACATTCGATTCCCCTGCCGCCAAATTGAACTGCCCATGACAATTCCATATTCAATAATTCTGAACAAATCCCCATCTAATAAGATGATACTTAATTATATCAATATCCAAAAATGCTCTGTTTTGACACTTAGAATAAAGGCATCTCAACTTTCACCACTCATTTCTTCTAGGTACAATACTGCAAAGTTGATGAATTCTTCAATTCCTAAAACAAATGAATAATTTATCCTACCCCTCTCATCCCATCGATTAGACATCCAGTTGCGATCAAAATTCACCATCTACTTATTTATACCTTAAAAAATTATCTTCAACTATTAGTTTACAAATGAAAACTTTGCTTTATTTGTTTTGATTTTATCTTGAACTACATGATGCTTGGAACATTAAAGTTTATTTTGGTTTGTACGTAGTTTAGGACTTAGTTCTAGGTTTAATCTTGGTAATTTGAATAGTTGGATTCGTAATATAATGTTTTGGTGGTTTTTAGAACGTTTAAAATGGGAGTTTTGGAATTTAGGAGACCCACACGGATGTGCCTCATCAAGGCATGAGCACGTGAGTCGAAGGAAACTTTCTTGGTCAAATATTTCAAAAACACACATCGGTGTTTAAATGAACATGGGCATGCGATCTCGCACGCACATGCCTGGATAATCATACGGCTGTGTGATTTGAATCTAGGTTTCTAAATTCACACATTCAAGGAAATGGGCATGCGTATTGCTAAAAGGGGCTTGTGATTCAAACAATTCAAAGATACATGGGCATGTAGACCTAACACACGCATGTGTGTTTTGAACCCCAATGCTAACACAGACAGATTTTCAAACCAAAATCATGTAAATCTCAAATTTATAGCAGCAAATCTAATCTAAAAATTCATAAAAAAGTTAACAAAATGGTATTTAAATCAACTCAAATATAAAACAGAAAAAATAAAAAAAATAGAAAAACTACATTCAAATTTAGTTGAACAGGCCATAGCAAATGAACAATTAAGGGAGAGAACCACATCGTGTGAGAAGAAAGGAAGAAGAAAAGAGAAAACCAAAAGAGAGAAGAGAAAAACCCAAAAAGAAGAGAGAAAGGGAATCGCGTAGAAAAAAGATGAAGAAGAAGAGGGGAGGCTTTTAAAGCCCCCAAAACGATGCCATTTTAAAGACAAATATACATTACCGACTAACTAAATGTTAGTCGCTAAATTAGTCAGTGATATCGACTAACAATGATATAGTCAGTAAAGCATGTTGCTAAACTGTGGCGTCATATTTTTGCACCAAAATCACCGACTAATTACATGTTAGTCAGTATTTAATTGACTAACTTTGTAAGTCATAAATGTTAGTCAGTATTCCGTTCTTTTATAGTGTTAGATTAAGTTGCCCTATAAATAAATCATTTTTCCTATTAATTGTAATGATTATACAGATTATTTTCATTATTCAATCAATTAAAATTTTTCTCTTGCAAATTTTATCTTATTTTCTTTGATTTCAAAAGGGTATCT
>CAOJCQ010253600.1:0-17389 GCA_948356215.1 Stillingia texana | reverse complement strand
ATTTGCTTATTTCTCAATTGTCTAACCTCTTGAGTTAGTATTCTTTTTGGACATTCATCATATGAGAGGTCGGTCTGAACCTCGATCTCTTGGATCGGTAAGATATGCGATTAGTATGATCGATATATGTAAATAATCACTTAATTATAATCATTCATGTTATTCAAACTGAAATAATCGAAGAATTTCATTAAACATTACCTCCGAAGCATAGAAACGTGAAATACGTTATGCAGCTTGGCCAATGTAGGAGGATCGATAAGCAACTCGACCGATCCTCTCAAGAATCTCATATTTTTTGATAAATCTTGGACTCAACTTCCCTTTCTTACCAAATCATAATACTTTTCTCCAGGGAGAAACTTTCAAAAACACTTTGTCTCCCACTGAGTATTCAATGTCACGTCGTTTCAAGTCTGCATACAATTTTTGTCTATCATGGGCTGCTTTCAGTCGTTGTTGAATCAACCTGACTTTCTCTTTGTTTCGGCCAAGGAGTGTCTTTCATCTTCTCCATTTTCTTCTTCATTTCAGCCATAGATTCCTAACATAAACCACAGATAAAAGACATAGGAAAGGTGAGAATCCATAAATAGATGAAGAGGAAGTGAATTGGAAGCTAAAACACACCAAAAAAAGGTATGAATAATCTTATTTTAGAAAGTAAGTTTATAGATGGATAATTTGATGTTATAATGTGTTTATGTGCACGATTTGATTGCTAGGAGTCTTGTGGTAAGTTGTATGTGGTAGGAAATAGAAGAAAGTAGCATGTGATTTGAGTTTGAGTCATGAATTGATGAATAGGTGTGGTTGGTGACCTAATTGGGACATTCGGGTAGAATTTAGGCAAAATTCTTTTAAAATGAATCCAAATTGCATGACCCCTAATCTGGTGGATAGTAGACACATAATGGAATAAATGAAATGAATTAACCATTTGGAGAATCATAACATAACCTAGACATAAGTTAGGTTAAAGACAAGGCGAAATGGATGACCTAAATGGAACATACCTTAGTAAATTGAGCATATCTTGAGTTATACAACTCCGATTGAGCTGGGTAATACCAATTATGAATGCTAAGACATAGATCTACATTTTTTATGTTGACCCAGAACCAGAATGGTCATTTTCGGGTCTTAATATTGCTCACAATATAGGTATATGGAATGGACCTAAAAGTGACCAAATGACCTATACTCAATGTTTTGGTCATAACTTTCTCTAGGAAAATCCAATTAATGTGAAATCAAAACCCATAGATTCCTTATTCATAATGAAAAAAATGTAAGGGTGTAACATAAGTTAAAAATAGGATTAAGGTATAGAAAAGTGTTCCGGACAGCAAGCTTAGAACCATTGGAACACTAGTTAACCCAAAAGTGACCAAATACCTATACTTAGTGTTTTGGTCATATCTTCTTCTAGGAAAATCCAATTGATGCAAGGTTAAATCCTATAGATTCCTTATTCATAATTTAATAAACATAATGGTGTAACATAATTTAATAATGAGATTAAGGTATTGAAATGGGGTTCAGACAGCAAGCTTAAAACATGATAAATTAAGTTAAAAATGTAAGGAAAGGCTAGTTTTTGTCAATTAATGAATGTGTACTTATTTAAATGATTGAGTAAATATGTTAATAACATGTTTTGATGTGTGAATGTATGTATAAGTATATACATATGTTTGTGGATATGGAAGTGGAAATGAAGTAAGTATGAGAGGATGTATGATTGAATGTATATTCATGAAAAGTGTGTGAATGATAATGAACATAAATGTATGCTTAAGTGTGTGAAATATGTTAATGAATGTGATAAGAACTAAAGGAAAGGAAAATGCATAATTCTATACCTATAGTGGATGATAGACATATCTAGATGGGAGCGCAGCTGCTATAGTGTTACTACCTTCGGGTAGGATGGGAAAAAGATAAATGATTGATACCTTCGGGTATAGAAAGTGAAAGTGAAAGTGAAAGAGAAATGTGATATAAAATGTGATGAATGTGATATAAAGTGAAAGGAAAAGTATGGATACGGATGTGATGTTACCTTTGAGTAACAATTTGGCCCGCTATCCACTATAACGTTTAATAGAATTGTTGAATTTTTCTAAACTAATATGTGAAGTGAAAGTAATGAGATAAAAGGATACTTGAATGTGTATTAATGATTGTGGTATACATATAAAGAGAGAATGGATTCATCTTGTGTGCTTGAATGTGTTAAATAACATGATATGATTTGTTATACCTTATTTTCTACATATATGATCATTCCACTAAACGTTATCGCTTAGCATGGGTTTATTAATCCGTGTAGATACAGAAGAAACAAACAGAATGAGACAGGTTCCCACTGCAGGTCTAAGCCAACACAACTGAACAAAACTATAAGATCTTTTTGAATGTAAATAATGCTTTGTAATATGTATATAACTTAAGTTTAAAGTAAGAACTGTATGTTGTTTGGACTATTGTAAATATTAATGGTAAGAGTTTGAAAGATAGGTTTTGTATGATAAACGTTATGTAAACAAAACAGGTTCTGGGATGGTATATATAAAAGATGTATTTGTGTCAATATTACATGTAATGTTTTAATTATGCTGCATGATATTAACAGGTATAATGACAGGTGTTTTAGCGTTACATCACAGCGCGTCATGGAAACATGATTCATCGGGACATCATGGCTGTAGCACTTAGGGTGCTACAGTTGGGTTGGTATCAGAGCCCACCAGGGTGTCACATGCAACCTCTTGACAATACGACACCAAATGATGTTGTTCCTAGGAATACGAATGAGGTAAGTGTAGCTTCTCTTAATTCAAAATTTAACAACTTACCACTGCAATTCAATAATTAGCTTCAGAAAATGTGAATCAAGCACGAGTTTGTGGTCTTTTCTCAAAACTTGACCACTCTATGGATATGTGTCCTACCTTCCAAGAAGATGAACAACAAGTAAATGCTATTGGGGGGTATAACAAAAGGCAAAGAAGGTATGATCCATACTCCAAAACATACAATCCTAGGTGGAGGGATCACCCTAATTTCAGCTATGGGAGTCAAAATCAAAACTACCAGCCTAGATCAAGTTCACAGTCCTTAAATTCAGGTATGTCTCTAGAGGATATGGTTAATTCGCTTGCTAATAATACTCAATCTTTCCAACAGGAAGCGAGAACGAGCATCTAAAATTTAGAAAATCAAATGAGCCAACTAGCCACCACAATGAGCCAATTGGAGTCCCAAGGAAAACTACCTTCCCAAACAGTCACAAACCCAAAGCAAAACATGAGTGTGATAACTTTAAGGAGTGGGAAGGAGCTGGAAATTGACGGTTCAGTTAGGCCTGCCCAGGACAGTAACCAGAAGGTAGAACAGGAGCTGGAAATTCAGCCCTATGAACTGCCTCAAAACCCAGTGGTAGAACAACCCAAGATCCACGTAACACGTCCCCCTTTTCCTGAAAGGCTTGTAAAGTCAAAGAAGGAAAGGGAGGATAAATGAATCTTGGAAATCTTTCACAAAGTCCAGGTGAATATACCTCTTCTTGAAAGCCTTAAAAAAATACCAAGGTATGCGAAATTTTTAAAGGATTTATGCACTAATAAAAGAAAATTTTTTTGGCATGAGAAAATATTGGTAAGTGAAAATTTATTGGCTGTCCTCCATAGGAAAATTCCATAAAAATGTAGGGATAGAGGCATGTTTGCTATATCTTGTAGGATTGGAAATCATGGGATTGAAAGAGAGGTGTGTGATTAGGTGCGTCAGTAAATGTTATGCCTTTGTCTATTTTCTTATCTTTGGATGCAGACCTATTGAAGCAAACCAGAGTGGTGCTTCAACTTGCCGATAGGTCACTAGTCTACCATGCCCCCTTATCCATATCCAGCTACTGACCTAAGGGAGTGTTGGAAGACGTGCTTGTTTGAGTGGATTCGTTAATTTTCTAGATGATTTTTTTCTTAGACATGAAGGATGATAATTCATCCAATTTAGCCAATTTATTGCTCGGAAGACCATTCCTACAGACAGTAAGAAAGAAAATCGATGTGCATGAAGGCACACTCATGATGGAATTTGATGGTGAAGTGGTTAAATTTAATGTTTATAATGCAATGAAATTTTCTGATGATGTTTCTAATGTTTGTAGCATAGACATTTTTGAACCACTTACTCAAGAGGTGTTCGAATTGAGTAGAGAAGATAATCTAGAAGCAGTAATAAATGAGATCTTAACACCAGACAGCCTAGAATATGAAGAGAATTTAGCCACAATCAATGAGGAAATTGTACAAACAGTCCATGCATTGGAAGTTTTGAACCCTAAGGCAAATCTCTCTAAACCAATGCAACTTCCCAAAACTCACAAGAAGCTTTTTCCTTCTATTTTACAGGCACCAAAACTCGAATTAAAAACATTTCTAGCCCATTTGAAATAGGTGTATTTGGGCAGTGATAACACACTCCCGGTCATAATTTTAAATAAGCTAAGTGTGGAGGATGAAAACAAACTCATTCGGGTGTTGAAAGAATATAAAGAAGCCATTAGATGGACAATTACAGATATTAAAGGGCTGAGTCCATCCACTTTTATGCATAAAATTCTGCTTGAATAAGATAGCAAACCAAGGCGAGAGGCACAAAGGCTTTTAAATCCGCCTATGATGGAAGTAGTGAAGAAGGATGTGCTAAAATTGTTGGATGCATGTATGATTTATCCAATTTCGGACAGTAAATGGGTAAGTCCAGTCCAAGTGGTGCTGAAAAAGATGTGTATAACCGTGGTGACAAATTCAAAGGGAGAGGTGGTACCCACCCGTGTTCAAAATGGGTGGAGGGTTTGTATTGACTACCGAAAACTCAATTCAATCACTAGAAAGGACCATTTTCCCTTACCTTTTATTGACCAAATGTTAGAGAGACTGGCTAGGAAATCTCATTATTGTTATTTTGATGATTTTTCAGGTTTTTACCAAATACCGGTGGCTCCCAAAGACCAAGAAAATATGACTTTTATCCATCTGTTTGGAACTTTCACATACCGATGAATGCCTTTTCGCCTTTGTAATGCTCTCACAACCTTCCAACGGTGTATGGTTAATATATTTTTAGAGTTTATTGAGAAAATAATAGAGGTATTTATGGATGACTTCATCATTTATGGAAATTCGTTTGATGAATGCCTGACTAATTCACTGAAATTTTGAAAAGATGTTTAGAGTCTAATTTGGTCTAAATTATGAAAAATGTCATTTCATAATAGATAAGGGATTAATTTTGAGTCACAATGTGTTTCAAAATGGAATTGAAGTCGATGGGGCCAAAATTGATTTGATTAAAACCTTACCGTATCCCACAAGTGTGCGGGACATTCATTCTTTTCTTGGTCATGTAGGTTTCTATCGGAGATTCATCAAGGATTTCTCGATAATAGCTCAACCATTGTGCAAATTATTGCAAAAAAGTGTACCATTTGAGTTCGTTGATGATTGTAAGATGTCTTTCGATATGTTAAAAGAGATGTTGATAGCTACCCCGATTATTCAAGCACCGAATTGTGATTATCCCTTTGAAATTATGTGTGATGTAAGTAATTTTGCTTTAGGGGCTGTTCTAGGATAGAAAATTAATAAAATCCCGCATGTTATTTACTTTGCATCTAGAACTTTAGATAATGCCCAAAGCAATTACTCAACCACAGAGAAAGAATTGTTAGCAATTGTCTTTGCTTTAGACAAGTTACGATCATATTTATTGGGTACTAAAGTAATTATTTTCTCTGATCATGCAACTTTTAGATATTAATTGCAGAAAAAGGAAGCCAAGCTAAGACTGATTAGATGGATTTTATCGTTACAGGAATTTGCCTTGGAAATTTGGGATAAAAAGGGATCGAAGAATTCGGTTGTCGATCATCTTATCAGACTTTTAGTGCCATTAGATAAGACCCCTTTGAAAGATGAGTTCCCTGATGAAAATTTATTTTCTATGCAGGTTTCAAATCCTTGGTATGATGATTTGCTGAACTACTTCATTGCCGGGTAAATACCAGATGATTTACCAAGGAGTGGTAAAGAGAAATTGAAGAAAGATGCCAAGTATTACGTTTGGGATGAGCCATACTTATGGAAGTTATGTTCGGACCAGATTATTAGAAGTTGTATTCTGGAAAATAAAGTAGAATTGGTCTTACAATTATGTCATATGGAGGCGTGTGGAGATCACTTCGGACCGAAGAGGACGACAAAGAAAGTGCTTGAATGTGGATTATACTGGCCAAGTTTGTTCAAAGATTCATACATGTACTGTAAGTCTTGTGTCAACTGCCAAAAGATAGGTAATATGGTACACCGAGATCAGATGCCTCTAACACCGATATATGTTATCAAAATATTCGATATTTGGGGTCTCGATTTCATTGGTCCATTCCCATCTTCATTTGGTAATATTTACATTATACTTACTGTTGATTACGTTTCAAAATGGGTGGAAGCTAAAGCCACCAGGACTAATGATGCTAAGGCTATTTCTAGTTTCTTGAGAACCAGTATTTTTGTCAGGTTTGACACATCGAGACTGATTATTAGCGATCGAGGAACACATTTCTATAACAAGGTTATAGAGGCATTGCTAGAAAAATATGAAGTCACTCATCGTACCTCCACTGGCTATCACCCACAAACAAACAGTCAATTAGAAGTCTTGAATAGGGAGATTAAAGCCATTCTCGAGAGGATGGTCAGTGTGAATCGAAGAGATTGGAGTGTTTGACTCAATGATGCATTATGGATGTATCAGACAGCCTACAAGACCCTGATCGAAAATCGCCATACCGAATAGTTTTTGGTAAGCCCTATCACTTGCCGGTGGAATTAGAACATAAAGTGTATTAGGGAGTTAAGCAATGAAATATCAGTTACAAAGCAGCAACTGAAAACAGGAAGCTGCAATTGCAAGAATTAGAAGAAATCTGAAATGATGCTTATGAAAATGCAAAAATCTATCAGGACAAGACGAAAGCATTTCATGATAATATGATCTCTAGGAAAAAATTTCAAGTTGGACAGAGAGTTCTACTTTTCCATTCCCGCTTGAAAATTTTTGCTGGAAAATTGGGGTCTAGATGGATTATTCCGTTCATCGTAACAAAGGTGTTTCCCCATGGAGCAGTGGAAATTCAGAGTGTTGAGATGAAAAAATATTCAAAGTCAATGGTCATAGACTTAAGCCTTTTTATGAATGTTTCAAGCCCGAAGATGTTTTCACCATCACCTTGGAGCTCCCGAATAAAGCTAATTGAAACATAAGGAAGTTTGACCAAAGACGTTATAGAGAGACGCTAATTGGGAAGCAACCCAATTTAGGCTTATCAAACCTAAATCTTTTATCCTTTATTTTATTTTATTTTTTTAATTTGTCATCTTCAATCTTGAGATAATAATTTTTTATTTTTGGGTAGGACTGGAGTTTTTGAGGAACATGTTTAACACACCCATGGTAATTATAGAGTTTTAAATGTTAAAGCTTTTATTTCATCAATTTTTTCTTTTTGTTTATTTTTATCTTTTATTAATCTTATCCTTTCAGTTATTCTTTTTCATTCTTTTCTTTTTTTTTTTTGAACTTAATACTCATTCCACAAATTAAGTTTTCTTTTAATATTACTTTTCTTTTTGTTTTCTTTTTGTTTGTTTACTGAGTTTCACGTGTCTTCTTAATTTCATTTTCTTTACCATTTAAAACCTAAAATACCACATTACCACTTTCCCTCTCACGCCGACCCAACCTTACCACTTTCGCGTTCGTTCCTTCTTTCTTTCTTTCAATTCTTTTTACCTTCATATCTCTCCTCGATCCTCAAAACAGTTAAAAGGAGAATACTGGCAAATGACCTATTTACACGGTCCAATTAAAAAATCACCTTTCCAAAACCTGCGTAAATAGGATCTTAACGATTCCATAGGGAACTAAATTTTTTTTAATAAGAGAATCCACTCCAAAGAAGTCCAATATATTTAATTTAATTAATTACTTTCATGCATTTGGTTTAGTTGGTTCTTACTTAATCCGAATCAAATTGCATCTTCATATTTATTTTTGGCCCGTTTATATATCTATTGTCACTCTTTACCCTGGTGGCACCCTTAAGCATGAACCCACTTTCATTCAAGGTGAAAGATCATGAGGGGTGATAACCACCGACTTTTGGCCTCCGGTACCACATTCAGTCAATGTGGTATATCAAATGAGAAGGGCAATAGGGAGACAATTGAATGATAATTCTTATTGTTGAAACCTCAAGCTAAAAGGATAATGGCTTTAAAGGAAAAACCAAAGACCTATTTAGTTATAAGCCATAACAATCTCCCCTAGGTTGTATAACAATAATAACATGTGTGCCATGTGGATTGACCCTGTAATCATAATTGAACATCTTTTGAGCCCTTATCTAAGCAAAGTGTTATTCTACACTAAAACTCTCTTTGCCTAGATGTGACGGTTCAACTATGTCCAAATAGGAGATACAATTTCAACCGCTCCCTATTTAGGTGCTTGCATTTTACTTTTGACCTATACTTTGATAAAGTATAGAATATGCATTCTTGTGTTCCCCGTAAACACTTGAGTGAAGCCCTCCTAGGAAAGTTGCACAAGCCCACATGTGTGGGAGAAATAAGGTTGGAAGGAGCTTGCTTGTGGATTTCGTTGTTGCATCACATGCACTTCATACATACATCCATCATACTTAATTTCATAAGGATACTCCTAAGAATGTAGAAAAGATGGGACTCGATTAGATTTTACTCGATGATTTTCCATGGTAGAGTAATCTCTATGAACTGACTTTGAGGAGATCAGACTTAGCTAGGTCTTATATTATAATTCCTTAAACCAAGTAATGTTCATTAGGAACCAACTTCAAGTCGAAATTGAGCTCACTTAGGTTTTATTTTATGACTCCCGAAAGATAGTCATCATGAATCAACCTTGAGAATGAATCTATTTGAAACTCTAGAAGAATCCAATTCATTCATCATGACTTATTCCATTCGTGCTAACCCATATGTGATGTAGACACCATAGGGATAAGGAAGTGGATAAGAGAACAAAGGCATCTTCACTGGTAAACTATTTCTCCTGACTCCAGTCCTTTAACCGCTTAACCAACTAACAATATGGCTGGTGAACCCAACCATATAGCTCATGAGGAATTCCTAAGCTTTCAAGCGGAAGAGAGAGAAATCAAGAGGATGATGATGGATATGATGCTGAGAAGGCCAACTGCCCTCGAGGATACTCATAGCGAGGATTATAACCAATCTATGAATGTGGGTGAGGATGACTTTATTGAAGAGGAAGTGGAAATTTCCCTTGAGCAGAGGGAGATAATTGATCTGAAGGAAGCACTGAGGAAATTGTTGAAGGACTCTTACAAATAACCATCCCCTCTAGTTCAAGAGAAGATAATGGAGGTTAATCTTGAGATAGAGGCTCTAAAGGGGGAGTGGAAGCCTTGAAGAAGATGCTACTAGGAAAGGGGATGGTTTTGAGTAGTGAGTTATCCTTGACCAATGATGAGAGCATTCCAGAGAAGTTTAAGATGCCCGTGCTACCAAAGTTCAAGGGCACGTCTTTCCCTAAGGCACATTTGTTTGCATATGTAGCTGCTATGCAAAATGCGCAACTTAATGAGAGGGGAAAAGTGTCAAGATTCATTCAGTCCCTTGAAGACTGAGCTTTGGAGTGGTATTTGACCTTGGAGAAGAATGTGAGGGAAGAATGGACCCTTTTTGAGGCTGCATTCCAAAAGCAGTATGAGGACTACACATCCTCCCAAGCTAGTCTAGTTGACCTTGAGTTGGTGGCTCAGAAGCTAGGAGAGTCACTATCGGTCTATATGGTCCGATTCAAGAAGGTGGCGTCCCATGTGAAAGTAAGGCTCGAAGAGAGGGACCAAACCTGATATTTCATTCATAACACCAATGAGGCAACAAAGCCATATGTTAGCCACAAGGGCTTGGTTTCATAGGAGGCACTGAAAAATTTATGTGTGGAGGTAGAAACTGATCCTGAATGGAAGAGGAAAAATTCAGGGAGCAACCAGAATAGGAGTGGAGGCTTCTATAAGAACTACAATAGTGCCACTAATGCAAGTAGAGGGTCTCCTTTGTCCAAGATTATGGAAGTCTCTATGGTGAGACAGAGATAATATACTCAGGTGGAGAAGCCTATGTCTTAGTTCTAAAGAAGTTGATTAAAGAAAAGAAGTTGAGTCCATTGGATGATCGGCTAGCAAGGTCTCAGGGGTAACCTGCGTATAGAAATGATCTCTACTGTGACTATCACGAGCAAACCAGCCATTCCACTGATTGTTGCTGCACTCTAAGGGATAAAATTTAGGATCTCATTGACCAAAGGGTTTTACAGATAGGGGCATCTCAGACACGAAACAAAGGGAAAGATGTAGGAATGATTATTTTAGGGAGAGATGAGTATTTTGTTTTAAAAGAAATGTACAGTACCAACTTTGAGCATTCAATGGACAAGAATTATAAGTATGGTCTTTTCTCTTATATGAATGTTTTGAATAGTTGGTTTGATTCTGAGAATGAGGAAGAGAGTGAAAACAACAAGGAGTATAGTAATGTAGGTAGAATCTGGTTTGAATCCTCTAATGAGGATAATGAAGAGGAAGTGAGAGAGAGCTTGAGAGATGATGGAGTCATGGGTGAAGGTAGATGCAATGACTAGGTCAGGTTGGGTAGTCCTAGAAGTAAACATTGATCTAAACCTTGAGACAAATATCCTAACCAAAGATGGCCTGAGCTTGTCATAGCCAGTAGAAAATTCTATCATCAAGCAGCTAAAGAGAACACCTGCTCAAATATCGGTGTGGGATGTTCTAACTACCTCCCAGGTGTTGGGTTTTCCTAGGGTTCATGCATCTCATACATGGTGGAATAACTCTAAGAACATGCATATACATCAGATTATGCCATGAATTGCGTTTTAAAAATTTTCTAAAGTTAAAGTAACTTACTAGCAATTAAAACTTTCTTTCTTCAATCTGTGAGCTTTCCTTCACACTTGGTTATTGTAAACCAAAAGTGTCTAAAGCAGAACACCTTCAAAAGCAAACCACACCAAATATGGAAACAAAGAACCTTGGGGAAGGATTTATGAAGCTTGAAATTATAACCTAGGAGGAGATTATAATTTCAATTGAGAGTAGTGAAGATTTTGTAAAAAGAGTGTGTTGTATATAGTATGTGTTCTTTCTCCTCCTTTTATAGGCTATAAATTTATATTTTATTGGATAAAGAAACCTTAGGATTGGAGTACCAAGGGAGCATGAAATTCCCTCTATTTATTAGAGGAATTCGACTTCCACATCCTATTTTAAATATGAAAATCTTTTATCCTTATCCTAAACTCTTATGATGTTTATCCTTTTTGGAATTTTAATTAATCTAAATAATTAAATAATTAAATGGGTTGATATATAAATAACTATAGGTCCAATTAATTAATAAAAAACCCAAAAATAAATATCCATTAGGCCCAATCATCTAGATTTACACCTAGCACTACTAATAGGCTCGGTAAAATCTTTAATTGTTGTTTTAGCCTAAACGAGTTCAGAATCACTCCAAATTTTACGTGGATATTTTATAACACTTAAAAATTCTATGTAAATAATTAAATCAGAACAAAAAGGTCCAGATATCTTTTTAGGGGAATTTGAAATTCCCTGAGAAATTTCTCTTAATTTCTCTTTTCTGATTTCTTTAATCTGTTCTGTACTCTGGGAATGATATATCATATCATTAACTTCAAGTTTTATCCTTGTTTTCATAACTCTATAGGTGTGTGACCTTCTGGGATCTCTATCAGCTTGCAGTACAAAAATGAACTATTTTATTCAGAGAAATTGAAACAGTTGAAATTAAACTCTTTAATTTCAGTTACTGATCTCCATCACTAACTGTTCTTTCTATACAGACCATGAGCGGCCCCAACCAAAAGCATCATGATCCCAAGAGATAGTAGACTAAGATATAGTTTACATCATCCCGTTCCATAAATAGATGCCGCTGCAGTACGTCCTTTCATAATCTTTCATATGGCACCCCTTTTTATGACACATGGCACTCTCACATTCTTTCAAAAATTAGAGTTTCCCACTAGATTGATCCAGTGGGATTGCCCTAACTTTTACCTAGTCTGTCTGTTTATCAGGTTTTCAGTCTAGTGGGTTGCCCTAATTTTTACCTAGACCGCCTGTTTACCAGGTTTTCAGCCTAGTGGGCTTCTTTTTTTTGTTTTTTTATGGGTCTTTCAGATGTAGAATCTCTCAAGCTTGTCTTGGTTGACTAGCTCTCAAAACTCATTACCCTCTTCGTCGGAGATGATTACAACTTTTTTATACAGAAGTTTCCTTACCACATACGGACCTTCCAGTTAGGTTTGAACTTTCCTCTTGGGTTACTAATGTTTAACTTTGACTGCTTCAACACCAGATCACCCTCTTTGAGTTGTTGAGGCCTTACTCTCTTCTCAAACGCCCTAGCCATATGCCTCATATACACCTGATTGTGATACAAGGCCTTCAAATGTTTCTCATCAATAACAGCCAACTGGTGGTATCGATCCACTAGACTCAGAAATCTTGACTTCTAATGTTACCCATAGAAACTTGATTTCCATCTCAGTTGGCAATATTGCTTCAACTCCATATATCAATGAGAAAGGGGTTGCACCTGTGGAAGTTCTGGTAGTTGTCCTATATCCCCATAAAGCTAGGTGTAATTTATCTACCTAATCTTTGTACGTAATCACTATCTTGGCCAATATTTTCTTGATATCCTTATTTGCTGCTTCCACTAGCCCATTAGCCTGAGGATGGTATGGAGAAGACTTGTGATGTGCAATCCTATACTTGACCAATAAATCCTTAGTTTGAGCATAAAACTGAACCCCATTGTCTGTTACCACATGATGAGGCACACCATAGCGACTGATAATTTGTTTCTCTATGAAGTTCGCCATCTGTTTTGCCCCTATTATGCTGAATGATGCTGCTTCTATCCATTTAGAAAGATAGTCGATGGCTATAACTATGAATTTATGCCCATTAGATGATGTCGGGTTGATTTCCCCAATTATATCTATCCTAATGGCCACGGTGAGGTCAGATTATGCAATTTGGAGGGTGGCATATGGTTGAGGTTGGCATGCTCTTGACATGGTTGACATTTCTGCACATATTGGATGCAATCTGTTTCCATAGTTAGCTAGAAGTATCCATGTCTCATGATGGACATGCATAGGTTGAATTTACTAGCATGCGTGCTGCAGGTTCCACTATGAATTTCCACAAGTATCCTCTTAGACTCGCGTTCATCTACACACCTCAGTTGTACGCCATCTGGCAGCCTTTTATATAGAACTCCTTCCACTGATACAAATGAGGAAGATAATTTGCAAGATCAATCCATATAACATGCACATTATTATGGTTATACAACTTAGGGGAAGTTGTTATGGTTTGAAACTACATGGGTTTTAGCTTTGATCTCAAGGCTTTAGTCCTTTTGAATTAGGGTTAAAACAATAGAGATTATCATTCGATTCTCTCCCTATTGCGGATTTCATAAAACGAACAACCTAAAAATATATCTAATACATGAGCATACAAAAATAATAATAATATAAATTTTAGCAACCCATAATATTAAATGTGAAAAATAAATAAATAAATACGAGATAAACTAATAAATAAAAATAAATTTCTAAAATATTATATATGATATTTCAAACATATCTCAGGCCTAAAAATAATCTACAAAATGATAATACACGACACAAAAATGATTCAGAATGCAAATCTAGATTAGAAAATTTAACAACAATTTTCGGGTTTAAAACAGTGTCGGATCAGAATATCGAGCCTGCCATCATATTCGTTTCGCGATTCTCTTTGAAACAAGTATATGAAAGACCTAAAACGGTCTTCTAGTCAAAGAGAAATGGGAGAAAGAAAATCTAATTTTTGGACAGAAATTTATTGTACAAAAATAGTAAAAAATCCAAATAAATCAATATTTAAACCATCAAAAAGAGAAAAAAATAAACATTCTTGGTTTCTCATCATCAAGAGGATCATAGATTCGACTTTGATGAATCACCGAAATCTCATTGAAATTAAATAAAACTAAATAAAAAGCAATAAAAATGAATATAATACTCACATAATGAAAATAAATAAAATAAAGTGCAAAAATGAAAAGAAAGATGATGAAAATAGACTAGTCAATATTTTCTAAGGGAGATTTAACTCTTGGAATCTGATTTTTTGGATTTAGATCCGGATGAAAGCTCCAAATGCAAAGGATTAAAGTGTTTTGGTGTTTGTTTTCTGATTAATTGATTAACTAATTATTTTTTTTTTGTCTCTAGAATAACTTAAGAAATTTGATTTAGAATGTAGAAATTTTTTAAGAAAAATCCTAAGTGATAGAAGATAAAAACCCCTAATTTTTGAAGAAAATGCCTTTTTTATAGGCAAAAGGGCTGCAATAAGGGTATTTTCATAAAAAAGGAGACTTTCTGAGGCATCTTTATGATTTCATAAACTTTTGGAGTAGCCTCCAAGGTGTCCAACCAGAGGCTGCCACGAGGATATGTGGCATGCTCTAGTTGGGCCATATGTCAAGCTGATTTTTGAAAATTAATTTTTATTTTCATATTTTCACTCACCACGAGACACACTTTGGAGCTGCAACATGAAAGCTTAAGGTGTTGCCACGTGACACCAAGATTTATAAAAATTATTTTTAATTTTCATTTTTTCAGTTGCCATGTGGCAAACTCTGAGCTACCACGTGGCAATCTCCTTTAATTAATTAAATTTTTATTTATATTTTATGACACATGGCACTCTCTGGAGCTGCCATGTGGCACCCCCATTCCAGGTTTAAAAATTCAACTTGACACCGTTTGACTCATTTCAATGCGTTGATTCTGATTCCAATGATAAAATTTTGAAATTCAAACCCGAAATATGCCGAAACATTAAAAATGTCATTTTTCGGCCCTGAACTTGAAAAATACAACCTTATCTTTTTGAACTCATTTCATCGCGCTGAATCTAATTCTGCTGATGGAATTTCAAGATTCAAACCGAAAACATACTGAAAGGGTAAAAATGTTATTTTTCAGTCCCGAACTAGAAAAATACAACATTACCTTTCTAAACTCATTTCATCGTGCTGAATCTAATTCCGGTGATGGAATTTCGAGATTCAAACCCAAGAAATGCCAAAAGGATAAAATAGTATTTTTCAGGCCTGATATAGGGTTATTTATCGATTTTATTCAATCCTTTATATTTGCATTTCATTATTTCCTACTCTGAAAATTGTACCTCTAGATCACAGGCGATCAACCTCTCATCATCAAAAATCTCTAGATCAGAAACTCTAACCCGGGTATCAACAGCAGTCTAGGCAAAAGTTAGGGCATCCCACTAGGGTGAAAACCTGGTAAACAGGAGGCCCAGGTAAAAGTTAGGTTGAAAAACCGGGTATAAACAGTTACCTGAAAACTCATAAAGGGGAAGTTAATGACAAAAGTTATGCTAAAAGTAATGAGAACATGTTAAGATTAAATGAATTTTGAATAAAGTTTGATGCAACTAATGACTTTAATTATTATCCTCGTTATGTGTTTTAGTTGTTTAGAAAATTCTTACATTCTGTTACAATAAGCTAAAATCAAACATTCAAAACATTTCATGAACATTCTTTCTTATAAAAATATAGAGACTCGGGGTCTTCATTATCCACATTCATCATGGATCGGTAACTGTTTATCTATTGTAAACATATCTAAAAAAGAAAATTTTTAAAAAAATACCGCCGCTAGGTTGAAAAATCCGTAAGATCCGCCTAGACAAAAGTTTAAGCAAGTTTGCTAGAGGGATAACTTAAAAAACAGGCTCTCTAAGCAAAAATTAGAGCACACAAAAAGAAAAAAAGAAAATAAAATATGGCCACTAGGTTGGAACATCTGAAAGGAACGTCTAGGCAAAAGTTAGGTCACTTGTTGGGGTGAAAACCCATAAAGGCACATCATGCAAAAGTTGGAGAATAAATATATGACAATAGATAAACAACAAGCAATTCCCATTCATTCATGACTTGAAAAAGAATTATTGTCCAAAACAGAGAGAAACTTTTATCCAGAATAAAAGAAGATTCTTTGAAAAAAGCTAGTCCTACAAAGAAATCTAAGAATTCCAACTATAAAAAACGAAAGGGAAAAAGCTAGAGAAGATTAATCACTACTCCCATCTTCCGGCTTAAGAAGGATCCCGATATCCACCTTCAGGCGATGGACAGAGGACTGGAGTCATCTAATCTCGGTGTTGCACGCATGAACTTACTGCTAATGCTCTTATTGCATAAAAAAATGGGAAGTTTTTGAACAAAATCATCAAGCATTTCATGCATAAATATAGAAGAGATATTAGGGAATTCACGCACCATTAGGCGACGTGAGTGTGCACGAGAGGCCGAGATGTACCTCAAAGCCACATTATGGTAGGCCTCGATCATCTCCCTCCGAGTCTGCATGATTAATCACACATTAGCAACATATGTATCTTTTTGGTTGCAATTGGTCAAGCACAGGATGCATACCAAGGTCGCATCCTCTAGGTTAATGGAAAAAGGTAAGGAATCACCAAATAAACTAGAAATGGTTGAAAATACCCGCATTTTTCCATCAAGATAATACAGATAAAGAGAATTCCCAAACGGCATGGGAACCTCCCTTACACTACTCGATGTGTCAGGAGAGGAATTCAAGGAAATATCCTTACGGGGAAGTGTGACATGGGAGGCACATCCAAACCAAAGCCAGAGCCACTAGGCGCAGGGGTGCACCACTCCATGCACGTCCCAAAGAGCCCCATGTATAGGTAGTTCAACCTCCTAATTCCAAAGCCTGGGAAGTGGTAAGATCAGAAATCCATGGAGACATGGAAATCTCTCCTTGAGTCACAGCAGAATGCTAAAAGGTTGAGGAAGCTTGTAAAAAAATATGTAAGAAAGGCATAAAAAATGAAGACACAGAGAAAGTAGGAATAGCTGCATTCCAAGATACCAGCAATAACTGCATCTCTCTAATCTGCCTCATCCCAAGAGAGTATGTAAGGTACCATTCCTAATAGGGTAGTGGCAGCCCACTCAGAATACTCACCTGTCAGCCTAGGCAAGGAGCTAGGATCAACGCCTAAGAGTAAATCCCTAACCTCGGGGTGAGGGAGACCTTGATACGAGCACGAGCACATTCTGGG